>JAQFYQ010001108.1:0-14144 GCA_034694885.1 Buchholzia appendiculata | reverse complement strand
TACCTTTTCCTGGATAATGCTGTGCCATTAACTCTGTTTCGAAGACTGGGTACCTTTTCATGCGCGCGGTCACAAATATTAAAGTAGATCATTTCTAACTTCTAATTGAGTGACTAAACTAAACTAACCAATCACCTTCTGTTCGTATCCAACAAAGCAACTCATCAATAACTAAACAATGTCAAGGACATAAAAACTTATCAAAGGTTCATTAATTTGATATACAAAAATAATCTTTTAATATACACAACCTATATATAATACACACAGTTATAAAGAAAAATTTGATGCAAGAGATGTGAGATATACCTCTGTGTCAAAGAGTGGGAGGATTCTTGGCTGAGTGCCAAGCTTGCGAAGTCATGATCCCTCGAGAACCTGGACGCAAGGTTTGAGGATGACCTTGGTTGATACGTTGCAGACAGAGGCTCACGTGAACTCGAACTGGACGAAGGTCGGAGGAAAGGCACGGACCCTGGGTGCGAGGGCAAGCTGGGCATGAGAAACGTTGGGCGCATAGCCGGCATCTTGAACACATGCCATAGTAATAAAGACATTAAAAAAAGATCAATATGCATAAATCAAATATTTTAATTTACCATCTAATTCTACACATTTTACATTTGCACATAACATAATTTACTCTAAATTTCAATTCTGATTACACCAATTAAACGGTAAACAGTTTTGACAACCCCTCACACTTACACGTCATTTCAATGGATAAAAGTAACCTTTAAACTTTGATCTCCATGGATTTATTATGCTCATATTACAGATATTCAAAAAGAGAAATACAGATACATTAAATTATAAAACAGAAAGTTTATGAAATAACGCAATATCAAAACAACTGCACAGAGCACATAGTATAAACTTCCTACAGTGAACCCATGTGGTCGGGCATTAAATCAAATAGATAACAAACTTGTTACCTTGTTACTGGCGTTCTCCTCCCCAAGCTTGAACAGCAGATAGAGAATTCTCCATCGGTCTTTAACAAACGACTACAGACATCAAAAGACAAAGTAGTCTATAGATATTTATTCTTTCATTTTCCTCACGATCCCCAACCATTTCGGACAGATTTATCCTAATAACACCACTATAAAAGACAATTGGTAGAAAAATGGTACAATAGTCAACAGCAAAAACATGATATCAGAAATATCCACCTATGATTGTAGCGAGTGTACAAGGTGGGATCTGTAGATCTGTTGGATGTCAAACCAGAACTAACAAAAACTTTAAACAATCTATTTCGATCATTATTTTGCACTGAACTCTCGCTCAGTAATTCTGCGATAAGCAAGTGATAGAAAAATAACTAACTCGGTGCAAGATTAAGACTAATTAAAATTTCTATTACAGTTATTACTACTATTATAATTCAACCTGATGTCACCTGCAAGACCTGTGGGAACGTTTACCTGTGACTGAAGTCGCCGATAAAGTTCTGCAAAAGTTGCAGCATCCTTCTCTTGCCTTCGTCTCACGACTGCGAAGACAAGTACAACAACTCTTAGGTACTAGTACAAATACAACAACTCTTAGGTACTGGTACAAGTACAACAACTCTTAGGTACTGGTGTAAGTACAACACCTCTTAGGTACTAGTACAAATACAACAACTCTTAGGTACTAGTACAAATACAACAACTCTTAGGTACTGGGTGCAAAGCCATTACGACATTTGCAAATATACAAGAGTTATACAATCAACAAACTTTATATACCACAACAATGGAAGAACATGGAACAGAAAAACCAATTGCACATCAACGAAGATTACGTCGAGAAATGTCTAAAGACCACAGTAAACTCAGATAGTTCAAGACCACAACAAATTCAAGATCAAGATCAGAATGAATTCAACACCAAATCTTGATCGGAGGGTTCACGACCAAGATATACCATATGGTTTCGACACTACAATAAAGATCAACCGGATTAAAAATAAAAACCCGAGTTAAAAACAGATAGAAACCTAATGCAGGAGATTTCACCACCTTAAACTGGGTCAATTCCTTTGGTCAGAAAAACTCAATATATTAGGCTGATGTCATATGAAAATAGCAAATACTTCACAGCACAGTATCACAATATCATTTTTAATACAGCTCAGTCAAACTTAGTCGCATCATTAGCCTACAACAAATATCTGTTTACAAACAAAGTGTTAGAGCTAAATACAATTCGGATTTTTTCAATATAATCAGTCAAATAAGATGTAGCATTCATTCAGCCACTACACACACTACAGCTTAGAGCTTCAAGAAAAACACTTTACGAAACATGAATCTCAGCATCCTTTATTCTAAGTCTCGACTTGTTCTCAACTCCATGGAGCAGTCCATCCGAATTTGTTCCACATACGCTTATAACTCATTCATTCATCTAACAGCATACTTTATCGTCATTCATCGCTTTTTATTTCACAAAAACCATTAATCGTAATGACAGCCATTAACTTAGCCATAATAACACAACGCGAAATAACAACTTACGCTTTTTCTTAATCTTCTCGACCAATTCAAACTCGTCAGCATGTGCTGATGAGGCAATGTTGCTGCAATCAAGTACAACAAAGCTTCTATTACAGGAAATGCTGCAACAATCAGGTACTACATATACATAATCAAAAGCACTGTTGTTGCAAGAACAAATCATATGAATAAGCTACATAGAACATTTAGAGCCAACTTCAATATGGATGTCCTGTTAATACCATACATTATGACAGATGTCCTGATACGTAAGCATTGAATATGCTTACATCAATGTGATTTATATATACCAATATAAGTCAAAATTAAAAGTAAAAAATTATCAATAGGATCAAAAGCCATGGGTTATATTCAAGACAAAGAGAACATTACAGAATTTAGTTTTAAATCATTCTTCTCACAAGAAGTATGACAAACATTACTTCAACCACTCATCAAATTTCAAGGCGTACCAATTGAACAACGTACTTCACTATATCCTACAATTTCAGCCTCAAAATGAGCATATAGGCCTATGTGTAGCTGATAAATCAATTTCTCATCAAGGAACCGAAATTAATTAAAAAAATTATAGCAAGATTAGTAACTCAAATTATAATGCTAAACTTACACATGTGTTTCACCTTCAGACAGAATAATTTGAAAATCTAGGCTATATCACACTTTCACAAATTTTGATTATCGGTCCACTTCAAGCGATAATCCATGTCTGCTTCAGTCAATTAAATAGTCATCCCTTTCAACATGACGACCTGGCGTCGAAGTCACCCTACCGAGACCTCAAGAAGAAAGAACATTTCAAGTGAAGTAAAACTACTAAAAGTAAAGCAATGATTATCTGTAGTCACACTTACCTTCCAATGATTCGCACTGCAGTTTCATAATGAGGAGCCAAATCTTCTACAAACCAACAAATGCAATCAATCTATTAAATACAATCACTCCAACAAATTCAATCAATCCAACAAATGCAATCAATACAGTAAATACAATCAATCCAACAAATACAATCAATATTACAAATACAATGAATCCAACAAATACAATGAATCCAACAGATACAATCAATCCAAAAACTACAATCAATTCAACAAATCCGATCTGAACTTTATATTCAATTACTTCAACCGACTATTTAGCTTTTCAAATAACTTTGACGTACAACAAGTATTATAACTAAAGATTCAAATCAATCATACCTCCTGATAGGGTGGTTATCTTACTGCACAGCAGGCGAAGAAGCACCGGAGGTAATTTATCATCTGTAGACTGCATCGCGACATTCACCAGATACAAATAATCTGCAATATTGCAGCCACAGATTATTACGATAGGAACTATTTAAATCCATTGATATAAATAGGAACTTTATAACATACTTACGCCAATTATTTGCAATTATAGTATATCGTTTCAATTTAAATCATAAATCATTACATCTTTTGGTTCATTTTCGTAAGACAATTTTCGACACACACAGAATCATTTTTACATAATTACAATAAAACATATTCTGCATTGTACTTGCAACAAATTCGGTGTATGTGCAATTGTGCTAATAACAATTAAAACAATTCTAATATTCGCTAGCAGACAAAGATTCTTCGTAATTGTACAGAACTTCTTCATGCTACCTAAATTTGCGTAGAGCCTTCTTTTAAGGCTTAAGATTTGAAGAAAGCATTCTTTAAGGCTTACTCATGATGCATTAAATAATATAATTTGAATACATAGTTAATAATATTAGTTAATAAATAAATATTTAATTAATTAGTACTTAATTCAATACATGAACAATTAATTACATACTTAATTAAAGAAATATTTTAATTAATCAAATACTGAATAATATATTAATCACTGAATTGATTAAATACTGAATTAATTAATTCACAATTAATAAATTAATAAATGAAAGATTATTATTAGAAGTGAACATAATAA
Organism: Buchholzia appendiculata; assembly: GCA_034694885.1. NCBI lineage: Eukaryota > Metazoa > Annelida > Clitellata > Enchytraeida > Enchytraeidae > Buchholzia > Buchholzia appendiculata. The sequence goes on along the minus strand of JAQFYQ010001108.1, from coordinate 9,693 downwards.
CATAAAATAAAATGTATTAACAAACACTCAAGCCATATATCACCATATTATTCTGTCGTATTTAATGTTCTATTTTTCATAGGGACCGGAAATAAGATAAAATAACAAACTAAAAAACAAATTTAAAGTTTGTTTTGGACGCCATATTGCATTCGCGCGCGTTGTTAAACAAAACAAACTCTAAAAACTGCTCTTCACATTGAAATGTAACATTATAGAATTATTATCAGTGATTATACTTCTAACTTTGACTGGGAAGTATGGCTATCATACAACAGTTTGTGGTATAACTTACTTAATTAACAAAAGTTGCATATTATTAACACTCGCCAAAGTGTGGATGCCATGTCTAGACAATTAAGATACAACAAGTGTCTTGAATGGTTGACGTTCGAAGTTCATTTGTCATCATTTTTATTCATTTGTCAGAGGAAAAAGAACTGATAAATCGAGGATTGAAAATTTTTTACAGACAAATTCCTTTTTCGTCGTTCACCATGGCCGTAGCTAAAGGGGAGGAGGTTTCGGTCCCCCCCCCCAAATTATTTCAGCAATTATTCTTCGAGAAAGAAAGTTGAAGAGGTCGTCAATTTGTTGGAAGCTGACTCCCCCCCCCCCCCCACCAGAAATGAAGATAGTTAAAAAATGGTAGTCAGGATTTTTAGAAGTCATAGACCCCCCTCAAATGAAATCCTGGCTTCGGCTCTGTCGTTCACGTATTCAATATCACTGACTATAACAGAATGTATAGAGATGAAAAGCATATGAGACTGCTTACTAATAACAATACTAATAACTGCTTACTAATAACATTTTCATATGATATGAAACAACTGTCATCTTAAAAATAACCAGACAATCAGGCAGATTGTATTACAGGTCATCCTCTGTTTGGATCGAATAAGACAAGATATTTGGATCAAGGTATCAAAAACACATCTAAAGAATAGAACCAAGACCTCATCTTGGGATTATGAGAAAAAACAGCTACATCATCAGAATGATTGCCTCATATTCCATTAGTAAATTGCATTCATCCAGTGCTGTTACAATATTTTATACAGATTTTCATTTTGTGAAGGGTCAGAAATGAAATTTTCTTTCCATTTATCACTCCGATCTAATTTTTGAAAAAAACTTGATTGATTTGGAAGTCATAGAGGTGATAAGATACAAAATAAATCTTAACTTAAAATTGTAATTTTAATGAATTACAGTAACTGTACCTAATACTAACAGGCCAATGCTGTTGGTTTTTTTGCGCCACTGCCATGATTTTTGTGCAACATCTAGTGTCCAATATTGGCTAGCAGTCCCATGTAGTGGCACATACCTTTAATTTATAACAGGCGAGCCTTAGAATTAATTTATCATATATCACCTACTCATTATGATATATTAGAAACTTGAGTAGCGATACAATTCGAGTTCTTTGTGCTTCGACAACATGACCTGGTGTTACACTACACAGTTTATACTACTCTGTGTTATACAATGTTACATCACCATTTGTTACACTACTCTGTGTTACACTACCCTGTGTTACACTACTCTGTGTTACACTACCCTGTGTTACACTACCCTATACTACTCTGTGTTATACTACTCTGTGTTACACTACTCTGTGTTACAGTACTCTGTGCTACACTACCCTGTGCTACACTACTCTGTGTTACACTACCCTGTGTTACACTACTCTGTGTTACACTACCCTGTGTTACACTACCCCGTGTTACACTACTCTGTGTTACACTACTCTGTGTTACACTACTCTCTATTATATACTGCAACAGTTTTATGTAAGTGGCAGAAATCTAGTTTCACTACACAATTTACTTGCAGGAATTGCGATTGTAGATAAATCAAAAATGTGTATATTTGATCCACTGGAAATCGATGACGTTAGTTCATTCCCAATATAAACCAACACCATGACACTCGTGATAATTGTCTACTCCCACAGTCCCATCACATCTGTGTATCCCACTCAACACATGGTCTGAGGGCACGACTCACGCTAGATAGCATAGAGATGGTTTTTCACAATAGAATATTTAATGACATTTGACAAAGATTATTATACACCTGCAATCAAAACCACAAACTATTTTAAACCACATACAAGTGGAAATGTTGAATATATGGCCATCACTGTGAAACAATAAAACTCTCAATTATTAGGTTACGGACATCAACACTGCACATGCCTGTTATTCAAATGATCTTTCGGAAACAGTTCAAATTTGAAATTTGAATAGGTAATAATATAATTTAAGTAATATGGAAACCTCAACATTCTTTATTCAAATTTAGAAGCCAACTAGTGAATAAAGTAGCGTTACGTTTAGATGATGGCAAATGCAATCAAATTGAACTGTTACACTGAAAAAATTAAAGAAGAGTTTTTACTTAGATTTGAAGCGGCCATAAAACACATGCACGAATCACACACATTTAATCAAAGACAAAAACATCACTTAATCACGACTCATACTTAACACAATATCGCTATCTCTTCATAGCCCAATGTTAAAAAACGCCAAGTAGAAAGTCTCTGGAAAGAAGACGGGAAGAGAAAAGTTTAGCACAGAAATGCGTAGAGAGAGCGAGCTTTAACGTCTAGCAAGTGACAACACACATCAGCCTCTAGGCCACAGTTCCAATCATGTCACAGAGTCAAATAACAGCAGCACATGCCGGGGATTCAGTAGTCTTTGCTGTACATCATGGCAGCTGCTTCGCTTGTCATCTGTACAACAAGAAACAGTCAACAGTACTGACAGCAATATACAGTACAGAGAGTAATTAATACATACAATCAACAGTACATACAGCAGTACATACAGATACACAGAGAGTAATTAATACATATAATCTTGAACAGTACACAGAGCAATACACAGAGAGTAATTAATACATAAATCAACAGTACATACAGCAATACATACAGATACACAGAGAGTAATTAATGCATATAATCAACAGTACACACAGCAATACACAGAAAGTAATTAATACATATAATCAACAGTATATACAGCAATTCACAGAGAGTAATTAATACATACTGTATAATCAACAGTAGATACAGCAATATACAGATATACACTGTGAGTAACTACAAGAATAATCAAGAGAATGCACAACTGAAGAGCACGACTTCACAGTCAAATGTGACGCAAACTCCTTGGCTCATTTTATGGCATACGTGAAGGAAGAAGCAAGTAACGGCATTATATTTCCATCCATTTACCAACGCTTATTATGACTGACTTGTACTAAACAGAAAATTAGATATCTCATCATCAAAACTTGAGTGCATCAATTAATATTCATTTTCCATCTATCATCAATTGAAGCTGCATGTTCAATTAGGCAGCACTTCTGGTTCAATTCTATCACTTAGCATCAATTCTTGGAGGTCAGTTATGATTAGAGAGGTTCTCACAATGACTCTTTTCTACAAAGCTCACATGACAGACACAAGGCTGCACACCTGATATTTGCTCCATCTGTAGACTTTAATAAATCATTGCTCAATATAACACGGATTGTGCATTAATATTTGTCACAACCTGTAAAACCTACGCTAATCTTCAAGTATGACTGGATTTAATTGATTGTTTAATTGTGGTGTGTACGTCCAGATATGAAGATATTTCATCTGCGAGCAGGGAAGACACATAACAGTGATTAGTTGCAAGTGATTAGTTGAATGTGCAATTGTTGAAAATGCCCAGCAAGCCCTTACTAAAAAAGAAAAAAAGACCTATCCAGGTTGATTTTCCGTTGAATTCAGAACTCCAACTGCATATCTTTGCAAAACTGGAACACCTATTATAAAACATTCCTAGGAAAACCAGGTTTGTTGTCACAACAAGAAACCGCTTATCACCTCTTTGAACAAATAGAGTTTAGCCACAACATAATAGATCTCATAATCATGTAAAATTATAGGACTAAACGCTTACACAACAATCACCATTCTGATCCAAACAGGTTTAAATCTAACTCAAAATTCACGGATTTTTAAAATACTTCCATATGATCGTTCATTATCACCAATATCGTATTTGCATACATAACATATTCATTCTAAAATTTAAACGTTACCTCCGAAGATGATCGTGCAACTCCTGAACACTTGGAGGAATTACGAGCGACTTCTGCGACGATCCCTAAACAATACAACACACAAACATGAGAACATTTGTCATACCGACACGATTCTCAACAAAGTGATCTTACATTGTGATCTTACATTGTGATCTTACATCTCAACAAAGTGAACTACACATCAGGGTCTGAGAGAATAACTTGAAGCTGGGGTAATATGAATACGGTACGCAACAATAGCCAAAACAATAATTGTTACCGCGCTCCAAAATAAACTTAAATAGAATAATAAAGAGAAAACAATATAAATAAAAAATTACTATCACAAAATAAATGTACATGCCAAAGTACCGAGTATAAATGAAATACATCAACTGCAGCTTGCACATACGGACTGGACTGATAATAAACCAGCTTTACAAAAGTATTATTGAGTATTACGTATAAGAGCATTATTTACAAGGTTGCAGGAAGTTTTAAACCAATTAACAATCATAAAAGAATTGAAGTAACAATAATATTTATATATTACTTCATGTTACGCTACATGACATCACGACACGATGATCTGTTTATGTTCACGTCACAATCATAAAAAACCGCACTACGTGCATTTACACTGTATTATATGGTCGCTGAATTGATCTTACATTGTGCTAGTGATACCATGTTACGTTGTCATACCGTCGCATCTGTATCACATCATGTATTATTGTCATTTGATGACAATAAGCCATGACAACATTATGTCTTGATGACATTATGTCGTGACACTATTATGCTGTGATGACACTCCGTCATAATGACTTTGCATCTCTGAGACATTGATAAGATTAAATCTTGCCGACACCATCTATATAGTTTACCTGGAACGACTGCGGCTGCGACTACGACTGTAGTCCCTGCGTCCTTCACGGGAACGGGATCTCGAGTAGGACCTGAGATAATCAGAAATACACAAGATTACCACACTTTTCTCTTGCACAGCATAACAAGCAAGTCAGAAAATAGAACCATAATAAGCAACAAACTTGTTTCTATTTAGCCAATTGATTGCTGATATAGTGATAACCAGGCTAACAAGACTTGCTTTTGCTTAAAAATTGACACAATATATTGATAATTAGTCAAACAAATCAATGCTTGAATTTTTAAGCCTAAATGCTTCTGAATTGATGCAGGTTTCAAGACAATTTAAGTGCATTATTATCTGTTAATCTTATCAAATAATCATTTCCACTTACATCATACACACGTGTCTTTCAGGACAAAATACAGTTTTACATGATTGCCTTGAAAATATCAACACTAGATCTATTAAATCTAAACATAATTATTAAAATAAACAAGTTTACTTAAAATTTTTAACCATAACAAAAAACTAGGTGTTTAATACTGTTCAAATACCCTAGTTCACTCATTCTAACTTTAACAGCTCCGGTGACATTTTAAAATCAACCCAGTATCAATTGCAGACTAAACACATTATAAACCACAGCACTATCCAACTGCTGTATTAGTTGTGCTACAATATCATATCCACAAAAAAACTGATATGAATATTAAACTAAAAGTGCATTAATTGAGCCTAAAATAAACTAAAATATATTTCAAGTACATGATCTAATTCACAAAGAAATTGACTGAGACTGTAGTAAAAAACGGTGCATAACCATTGGTATCACGAAAACCCTTGCTAACAAATAATAAGAATATCATTGTATACCAAAACTCAATCGTAAAAATAGCATAAAAAGATTTAACAGAATTAGACAGCGATCATGTGAAATCAAGGTATTTAGAAATGTCATACTTTCCACAACAAATATAATCAATATAAAAGCAGCAACAAATGATGGCAAGATTAACTTTAAACTCATAATAACATTTAAGCTATTCAGTTCAAAAGAACCTGCTTTCACGACATTTGACAGCAAATATAAACTTAAATCTCCAATATTATGAATTAGAATAAAAAATTAATTAAACAAGAAAAGCAACTTTGAAGTGAGTTAAAATCGACGGGCCAATCATTTCGCAAACTCACCAAACAGCAGATGCAATCTCAGTTAAATCTCAAACACCAAGTCATCATGATCATGTAAATCTAGACTCCGATAAAATCTGTCTGTCTGCGAGTCTGTCTCTCTCTCAGTACAAAGAATTCTAGGTCATAATCTGTTCACAATCTACATTCCCTCTCTCTCGTTATCTCTCTGTTTGTAAAGAGTCGGGGAAAATCTCTGAAAATCTCTCTGTAAACCTGCGCAGCATTAAATCATGCGCTTGAACAGAATCACTGTCAATATATCATTACACTAGCACGATGAAAGATTAGTCCTATACACCTACCGTTTCTGACAATCATAATAATTTTTATTTAAATGGTAAAGCAAGCAAGACACGATTCATCGGCAAGTTTAGCCTAAAGGTTGCAGGTTCGATTCCTCGTTACTGTGAAGAAATCCACACAATGGACCATTTCACTGTAAAGAAGCCACGATGAAAGATATTACTCATTATCTTTGAAGAGAGATTAACCCATATCTCCAGTTTAATTCTTCCTATACTCATGCAGATATATTTATTAAATTGTGACATGACTGGCCGACTCTGGCTGTTGACTAGTCTTAATTTACAGAAAGATGACAAGTTAATTGGACACTTTCTAACGAGGCGTACATGTCAAAGTTTGGCCAATCAACTATCTGGTAAAAACTCGGTCTGTTTTAATTTTAAAATAAATCATCGTAAAATTAATGATAAAATTAAACTCATAAATAAAACTGTTAATTTAAAAAATGCAACAATGATAAGTGGTATAGAAAAATATCAAAATTGAATAAAAAATGTAGTGCAATTACACTGAAGCGAATTATCAGTACAGATTAAAATCTGAATCAACACGAGCCCAGAAATTACCATAGCAATTAGAAAGATTAAAACATGAATGACCACGTCAATATAGAGCCAGATAGAGAAGAGAGAAGACTGTACACATCTAAATATATTCCATGTAATCCCACAAAAAATTCAAAATTTTAACTGGCAAAATAATGACTTAATATAAATTCAAAAATGAGCATATCTGTACAGTTGGGTCCCTACCCAACCATTAATGTCTAAACAGAGATGTGCAATTAATGATGTTAAAAATCAACAAATATAATACATTTCAATAAATAAAGCTACGCAATTAATGATGCTAAAAATCAACAAATACAATACAGTTCAATAAATAAAGCTAAGCAATTAATATCAGAAATTTAGACAAATAGAGTTCTCTACTTAAATGGTTACTACTTAACAATAGAATCAGTTGTTACAAATATATAACATTTGTTCCTATTTCTTCTAGACAGCCCATAGACTACTAACCTAAATCCACACTCTGAATTACTCCCTTGTAACTGAACAATATAATTATCGGTGTACCACTTATGCTAAATCATTTCACAGCTAATAAAAACACACAAAATTACCACAAATTTAAAGGACCCAGAAAAGAGCGAATTACATCATAGTGATTCATCACCAAGTTTAATACATAAAATTCTCAATACTATAAACAGGACAAGTAAATAAAGCAACGACGACATTGATAGTAAGTGCAGCAGACCTGTTGCTGCGATCGTTGTTGTATTTCTCACAGTCGTAGGCGTAGTGACCGCGCTTGTTGCATCGGTAACAACGGTCACTGGCATCAAACGGACGTCTCGACACGGAACCCCTCGGCGGTGCACGGGACCTCGACGGGAAGTCGTTGCCATTCCTCACGCGCACACGGGCTCCACATATGGATCTACAGGACAGCAAGTGCACGATAAGGTTAACTCATGGAAGACGGTTAGAAATACACTCCACAGCAAAGCTCAAATACAGCCCTGATGACTGATGAGCTATTTTACTAACATCGTAATTTAAAGTGACAGGCGTCATTTCTTGAAAAAATCTGTTCCGATGATTCTCATCTCATCAACATCCTAAGCTGGGCTTGGCTCCAGCTAAAAAACACTCTTTGTCATTAAATTACAAATACACAGAGATGCTTCTTCAATGCAACTAATCCAAGCAAGTGTGCTCAATGACATCTCAGTCTGGTATGATATTCTCACAACTTCACAGAAATAACTACATACTATGATACTAGCAATATAAATAGTCATTTGACAATTATTAATTGATAATTGTTGATGGAGAAAATATACAAAGCTGACGACGATGAAATTAGACTATATCACTAAGCGTAAGGATGTGGACATAGAGGCTTCGGCCTACGTCCTTCAAAACCCAAAAACCCCGTCTTTCAAAATTTAAGTAGACCCTCTTGCACATATATACCGGTAACACTTACGCTCCGTCCAAGTCTCTGATGGCATCCGCGGCATCACGTTCGTCCTCAAACTCTATGAATGCGAAGCCCGGAGGATTGCGTGCAACCCAGACGCTCCTCAACGGACCGAACTCACGGAATGCCTTGTCAAGATCTCTCTCGGACACGTCGCGGGGAAGGTCTCCGACGTACACCTTGCAGTCACCACCACCGCTGCTCCTTCGACGTGAAGACATTCTATATTCAACATCAACATAACATAACATAACGTGCATTATGGACGCAGGCAAGCCTCTATGTCCACATCTTAATTAATAACATAAGTAGTTAAGTACATGAATCATTATTTCATTTTATAATATTCAATCATTCCGGTTAACAGACTTTTATAATCAAAATACATAGTTTTAGAATATCAAGCTACAGAATAACAACTTGCTTGAAAAGAACTCAATTACTTACACTACCAACAGCATCTGCTGTCATGAAGCAACAAATACACTTTAATAAGCCATGCTTGATAAAAGCGCACTGTTATGTCATAAGAACTAAACGATGCACATTTTCAGTTCATCAGACGTTGACAGCAACTAAATGCTCAATATGACAACATGTAATACAAATATCTAATGCTAAAGCACAACTAAACTGAATCTATTAATATGCAATGTCGGGGACTTACGTGAAATTCTACAATATGCAGGCTAGCACTGCTTGTATTGCACTGCTCACGAACTGAGAAGTGCAATACAGTAGTAAAATCTCAAGAAGTTTGCAGTGCAGAACACTAGTGGTATCTCTGGAAGTGAGTTGTAGTACACACTAATTATATTTGAAGTGAGGAGTGCAGTATACTAGTGATATCACGGAGTGAGGGGTTTGAGTCTAGTTACCGCATCTGACGGCAACGGACTGGATCGGACTTTATAATTACCGCATCGGACTTGAGAATTACAGCACCGGACCTTAGAATTACTGCACAGTACTTATTACCGCAGCGGTCCGACGCGGCAATACCTTGTGATACCACTAGTGAAATCACAATGAATGAGGAGTATAGTTATGTCAGTGATTTCAAGGAGTTAGGAGTACTGTAGGTTGTGAGATAGCCTAGAAGTTAGGAGTACTGTAGGTTGTGAGATAGCCTAGAAGTTAGGAGTGCAGTAGGTTGTGAGATAGCCTAGAAGTTAGGAGTGCAGTACGTTGTGAGATAGCCTAGAAGTTAGGAGTGCAGTACGTTGTGA
>JAQFYQ010001107.1:0-14149 GCA_034694885.1 Buchholzia appendiculata | reverse complement strand
TCTCTCACTCTCTCTCTCTCTCTCTCTCTCTCTCTCTCTCTCTCTCTCTCTCTCTCTCTCTCTCTCTCTCGAACTGTCTCTTTCTTGAACCATCTCTACTTGAACTGTCTCTTTATTGAACTTCCTCTCTTGAACTGTCTTTATTGAACTGTCTTTCATGAACTATCTCTTCTTGTACAATCTCTTCTTGAATTGTCAATTTATTCCACTGTCTCTTTCCTAAAAGTTTCTTTCTTGAACTGTCTTTACTTGAAATATTTCTCCTCGAAATAGTCGCTCTCTATTTCAATGTCACTGTATTCAATGTCGATTTCTTGAAAAGTTTCGACTTCTTTGCAAAATAGTTTCTTTATGAAAATAACTCAAATGATATCTGACTAACCTAACTAGCATTTATGCTCATTACTAATAGTGAAGAATGACATACAACAATATCCATTAACTTAACCAGATCAAATATATTCATCACTTAAACTCAGCCAATACGAGTAATACACACAAGCAAGCACGCACACGCACGCACGCACGCACGCACGCACACCTGTTCCTCATTGTGAACGACACATTGCTAACATATTCTTCTGCAGATCAAATCTCCCACTTAAATAGAAATATAACCTTACAATACATACACACTTTATAACAGGCCTACACAAATGTAGCCATATATACACAGTGCATAACAGACATATAAATATATCTAACTCTTTCTCTATCTTATCAAGCTCCCTCTGTATCTTTATCTTCCTGCTTCGAGTTTTCAGTACTCTACTTTCTAGCAGAGCACTAGTAATCACTGAAATTATCAAAATTGGTTTGTAAAATTGTTTAATTATTATAGCACACAACTTAACGATATATTCAACGCTTTATTCATTCAAATGTTGACTTATGACTGTACATGAAATTGTATAACTCTGTTATACTGCGAAATCTACAATACAATAATGTATAGGTAACATGCATTATATGAATGCATGCTTGTAGCATTTTCTTGCATGAACCTGGAGTGTCCTCTATGACACCCGGACGCGCAATAATAATCCATGCAAAGTGGCTAAGAATCCAACATGTTGTTTATTGTTGATTTCAAAAGCTCAAAAACATGATGAAATTATATTATCCCAGGTTTTGCACAAACACACACATAATTATACACAGTTAGTACTACAAGTAATAAAACTCTCTGAGCAATAAAGCCAATGATAGATGAAATAAGAAGAATGGAACAAAGCAGATTGGGTCTTGTGATCAATATACCGCTCAGTCAGTGATCATCTTTATTATCTCTAAACGCTGAATTAAACAAGTAGGAGCACGTGACACAGCTGCTGCAGCTGCTACAGTAGCTGCCGCCACAGCTGTTTGGGGTTGACAGGCACGCTTCGTCATATATCACATGATCCCTACAGCTTAGTAATGCCAGCCACTGCTCCAGCATTATTCAATGTACACAAAGGGAAAATATTCCTCACAACACGAGAAAGTTTCTGTCAAACTTCTGAAACCTACACTCTAGATTCGGCACAAGTTCTCAGTGGTTTTAAGCTACTTAGATTGAGAGGCTCAGTGAGAACATTGCAAAATTTAACTTAAAACGAATCAACTGAAGCAATAATTTTTTTCATTTCAGGTTCATGGTAGCATTGCTTACAACGCAAGATGATTTTAAAAGATTTTAAAATCAATTACAATTTGCAATTTATTTGTCAATTAAACATTTACATACTGCAACACGTTTAAACATGCTCACTTATTACAGAAAGCCTAGCCCTGTTAGCATTGATATTTAACATAAGATTACAACATATAATAAATTATCTCTAATAGTACCGTATTATGGTATAGAACCTAAATTTTATTTTAAAAAAGATATATGTATATCCTAAATACATAACATAAAGAACTTGCTTGGTCTTGCAAAAAATGGAGATGAATATTAGTGTTGATGACACAGTTGCTAGAGGAAAGACTAAAGGAATAAGAAGAGAACTAAGATTATTGATTCATGACTTGAAAACTTGAAGTAACACATACAAGTGCGAACGTTTCGATCACGAATTGTTTGATCATGGACATTTCGTCCATAATATTATGTCTTTCTATGCAGAAATACCGATATCGATATATCCAATTGAAACTAGATGCTTGTTTACCAATAATTATTGACATCCAGATTAAGAAATATTCTTGCCTAAAAGTTTCCTTAATATATTGTTTAAATACTATTTAATAAATACCGGTAGTGCAATAAGTTAAATTTGGGCATCAAGCAGACCACGAAGCATGCTGATGAAATCAAGCAATCGTTCTCAAATGTTCTAAACTTGCAAACCTTCGCTACAATGTTAACGGTGAATGCTAACATCAGCCCCCCTCCCCCTACCCTTCTCCCAAAAAGGTTCAAGATGAGGTTACATACCAGCCTGTGCGAAGAGAGCGTTGCCGATACACTGAACAAAGACCATGGCGGCCATGTAGGTGAACTTCTCCTGATCCGCACCATAGCGAGACTTCGTTCTAACATCAACATACAGATTATCCTTACAACTAACTTAATATTGCACTCATACTTTTAATCCTACTTTTAATACAATCAACAATAATGCTAAACATGTCATGAAATCTTAAATACTTAATTTCTGGAGCAGTTATTAAGATGCATATTTTTACAGTAGCAGTGACAGTAGTCTCCTACTGCGACAGGATGTTGGTGTGACGGCAAACATCAGGTCGCCCATAGTGACACTCATAATATAAATTTACAGTAGTTATGGGATTGGCACAGCGCCTCATCACACTCCCATTCTACTAAACCCATAATACCCGCAGTTTCGACGCCATGCGTCATGCTGAATGCTTATACTACGCTGATAAAACTCTAATTACAGACTAGGCTGATCTCATAGCGTCCTCGTCACGGCATACATCATCACACTGCTTAGTGAATAATATTTCAAATCCTGAACGGATTCAAAAATTCTAAAAAGTCACACAGGTTACAGCCTCAGTTCTGTGTATAGAAAAAGATGAAACAGAAGTAAAATAAAATATTTACACACCAGCAAAAAACAATAACAATAATTCTATGAAAATTATAGAGAGCGTTCAAATCACTCAAACATAGCCAAATAATAATAATCAGAAGATAAAGCATGATTAAATAAATATAAAACAATTATAAAACATTCATTCGCACTGTATAACATATAATTATTGACAGGCCTGTAGAGCATACAGACTCCTAGCAGCTGTACACCAGATCAACAAGGTCCAACATTTGCCAGACATTCGTTATTAGGAAAATGTTCAGTTCCAAGTACAATTTGTAGAAGTTACACGTTATTTAACATCGACAAAAAAAACACTCTACCATTTTAATAAAGACATTCAACACAGTTCACACATCACAGTTCAGCAGCATCTGAAGCTGCATAAATAAATGGCATCGCGCTTTTATAAAGTAATATTGTCATCATCAGTATCATATTTTGCCGTAACAACAGCAACTAAAATAGAGTAGCGGCTACAGCAGACCAGCAGCCGCAAAAAATAGTAGCAACAACAACAATATAAGGCTTGGATGGAGCGTGTACGACCGGATGCGAAGAGTTTTGTAAATTGGGGCCAAGTCCAGAGGATGCACACCACCGTGATTCGTGGAAAAGATTCGTTGATGGAAACGGCAAACCCTTCCATAACAAGGAAAGACAGATGCCAAAATGATGATGATCCCATGACACTTGTGGAAGTACAAAGAACAAGGATTTCAGTCTCACGGCATGGATCAATGAATACACTGGCGATCACCACATCTGGCAGCTAAACTTTCTAATTGACAGCCTGACAGATTTATGCTCATTTCTTTCCCTTCCACAAATTCAACTGGATTAACCGGCGAGTTATCAAAACCATCGCACGGGGCGCAGCAGCACACATGACGGGCTTCGTTGATAACAGGCAGGATATAAAACTTCACACAAAACACAACGAGCTGGGCTGCAGCTGTAGCAGCGGTCAATAATAAATCTCTACAGCAGTAGCACATCACAGGATTTCCTCACGACACCCTGTATAAGTACATCAACACCAGCAGCAGCAGGAAGGACTTCATCATTCTAACAGGACCTGACAACTTCAGCCCAAGCTTTCTATGAAACCTGATTCACCCCCCCCGCGCGTCCGACACCCCCCCCCCTGCCCTAGTCGTGTTACGCCACACAGAGACAGATATCAAAGTGAAATCTGTCAGTCTGGCTAGGAGGCTACAAGCTGCTGGTGCTGCGGAAAATAACCAGGAGCCAGGCATATCTGCCTCGGTCCTTATTATAGCAATAAATAATTATTGATCAATGCTTATTGCCAATGATTGATAATGACATAATAATTCTAAAGTTATTATTATTAGTAGTAGTAGGCTAGTTCAATCATGACAATCATGATCATTATATATTTTGTAAAATAAAAATTTAAATATTAAAAAGAATAACAACACCATTATTGATTCCATAAATTAACCAACACTAGTAAGATTTCAATGAAAAACTGCATAATATGATACAAATAAATCAGCCTGGAAAAGAATACTGGCAACGAATGATTCTGAATTTCACATTAAAATCACAAATATATAATATATAATATTTGATTGTACACTGGAAAAACGTGCGTTGAAATACAATAAGAAAATGCTTGTATGAAACCAGCCTATACCAATATGATCAGCCACAACTGGATCTCTGCAGACTCAATCCCATTCCAAACAACGATCGCAATGTCATATGTAGGACAATGACCTTCCTGCATGGTTCAAAGCCATTAATGACCTTTCTACATGATTTAATTTAATGCCACTCAATTTAAAACTTTGTTTAGGCCGCGCTGGTGCCTGCTGTCGTTACAAAGCAATGCAACGTTAGTGCGATTCAATCTGTCAGGCAGAGTGCAGAGAAAAGGAATGGTAACTAATCACTGTAGGAGTTTGGAGCGAGAAGAGATTCACAAAGACTGAACAGAACGCATTGTAGCGCACGTGACGAGCTGTTCAAACAGCCTTGTATAATTAGACGTCATTCGGCTTTCTTCCGCCGCTCAATAATAATAATTACTGCTAAAAAACTCAATAGATTAATTAACCATCTATCTTCGGATTAGATTAGCTATTGAAATTTTAACTAGAATTTAAATATCATGTTAATTTACCATATCATGTGATCAACAGATCAGCTTTATACGTTTATCCTCAGAACATCAACAACAACAAAAAATCAGTACATGTATGATTATAATACAAAATAAATTAAATTAAAAAGTACAAAATAAGTCTTTCACATGAGCAGCAAAATGTTTGTATCAATTATATTCTATATAACCCAGACTTTATGTAAGCAATTCGTTTTATTTCTGCTCTTTTCGGTTTGAGGCAGAATAAATGACTTTGACCCTTGTATTACGATTGACAGCCCTTGAGATTGCAATGATCATTGATTAATAATAATCAAGTTTTAATAAGTTAAAAATTAAAATAGAAATATCATCACACCAATAACGAATACAATGTGAGTGTGAAAATCGTAAATGACTCGAGAACAAAATTGAATGTGCAATTTGTGTAGTGTAGTTACACTCGGGCCTCGGCTACTGGATGTACAGTACATGCAGAATTCTAATATATACCGTAGTACGAACATATAAATCTGCAATGGGATAAACTACTAAAATATTATTGGATACCAGAAAACCATTCACCGACATAATACACTGGAAGGTACCGCGTTGGAACAACGCCTAAGTAAATAGCATTGAACGTTTGAAGCACAGCAAATTCCACTGGACTTACTGATACGCGCTCACTCAAATAGGAGCAACTGTTAAATCATTCTTTACGAAATAAAATTTAACAACAAATGTGAATAATACCCAATGTCAGCAGCAGCACCTAGACTAGAACAACGAGGCGCATTCAGTCAGCTAAATATGATCAGATTTCTTACCTCTAAAACCACCTGAGAAACTTTTGACGCCACAATTGACACATTCTGCGTTCAACCCATCGCATCGAATAATCTGTCGACTCGACTCGGCCAGCGAACGCTACCTGACCATCTCTGCCTCTCTGTTCCCTCTGCCTCTCTGTTCTCTCTGCCCTTGTCTCTCTCTGTTCTCTCCTTTCTGTTCGCTCGACGCAGGAAGTCAGACAGTATCAGGAGAAAACAAACGGTACGATCACTTTATAGCTAGCTAGAGACAAAGCACGACGGTTAATTACTGAGCAGGATCCTTCCGCTATCTCTCAGAGAGCAAGGCACATGACTTATCAATCCATCTCTCATCCCCCCTCCTGAAACACCCCCTCCCACACTGTCTCCACACCACCTCTGTCAGAGGGCATTCCTTGCAGCTTGACACAACGACAAACCATCATTTCATCATCTCTATGCTGCCGCTGCTACTGCTGGCTGCGCTAATAACGGTCACTGCCTAATGTGCCTATAAACTCGAGAGAGGACTGTGGTGGGATGGAGAAACCGCGCCGGGTGAAAGACAAAAGTTTACCATCACGTGACAGAAAGAAACGACCGACGACTGATGACTACATCTCATATAACACGCATTGAACACAGCTCAGTACGAGTTCCCCCATCCGTCTCCCCTCCCTCCCCTGTCACCCCCCCCCCCTCCCATCCTGAGCCGTGCCCACGTGACACACAACCATGGGCATCTGGTTTGAAACATAGCTGAGCTAGTCGAGCTAGGGAACTTCGTGTCAACCATACTTCCACCTCCTCCCTTCCCACATCATCCCAGTATATACACGTGTCTCCTGCCCTCAGTGCCCCCCTCCCTGGAGCCAGTCCTCAGCACCCCTCCCCCCTACCTCGAGCTAGTCCTTGCCAATCAGACTTCTGCAGTAGTAATCAAACCAAGAACTAATTACTACTCATAACATCAGGTCATCAATGAAGTTTTATATTGCACAGAATATTTTTTATTATTATGGCGCATTAAACTCGTCACGAGAAAAACATACCGCTGTACATAGATAAGGAGGCTGAGTGAGAGCACAACTAAATAAAACGACTCAGTGACTAGCCACGCATGGACAGCACAATGTGACGTGTTCCCGTGACTCTTGCCTGCAGTAAGGCGACTCCTAGGGAGGGGGAGGAGGAAGGCCGTGAACTGTTCACAAAGTTTCAGAAGTGGAGGTCACATCAGAAGTTCAACTAGAACTGCTATACTTTTCAAATTCATAAAGACAAAGGCGGCGATAACCTTTGTTCCTTTTAAACACTTAGACAAAGCAGAAGCGAATCACGACCGTAACGGTTCATCATCGATGTTTGGTAGTTGCACCACTGCATCGCTGAATCTGCTTGAATATACTAGTAGTTTAACTACGAAAGATTTCTGTAGATTGAACATAATATTTAATTTACACAGTATGCAGACACCAGGCGCATAACAATTTTAGAAGATTCAGAAAATTTGACAGTTGCGTCAACTGCACAAAGCAAGCATAGCCAACTTGGCGGATCAGCTGCCTCTCCACTGTAGAGTTAAGAATACCGGGCTACTGTAAGTTTCGTCATGAAAACTGCGTTAATTGAATACTACCTTAGGCCAAACAGATCAATAATGAGCTGCCAGTCAGGCCACTTTCACAAACAAATAATTATGAATACACTTCACACGAAATGTCATCATGAGAATCAATTTTATTTCACATGAAATTCAGCACGGTGAAATTTAGAATAAATTATCGCCAGAAATCTGACAAAAGAAGCTGATAACATCGTTTCCGTTTATATAATCTAGCTGACCTATTCAGTATTAGAGTGCTTCTGATTATAAAGCTGCTAATCTGCTAAAAAAAGACCTGAAAACACTATTCAATTCCATTCCACAGATGGCGCAGCCTTCTTAACATAAAACTAGCACTCACCAAAAATGGAAGGCTAATCATCCATATTTACAAAATAGTAATATATGTGCCTACTAAGCAAAAATGACAGTGTAACAAATAAATAAAAATACAACTGATGCATTCAATACATTTAAAATAGACATGACATGAAGAACATTGAAATAACAAGGAGTGCGGTTTAATATAACTAGTGAATCTTGTAAGTGATCCCACAGCCTATCTTGTATTGTTGTAATTCAGACAGTGATGGTGCGATAGTTAGTTCAAGTAATTAATATATTCCACAAAAAATGCATTCTTGAAACACAAAAATACTAATAAGAATAATAGTAAATAATAGTACTGACTGCAGTGTTCCGTCCTACAGTGTTCTGACTGCAGATCTCAACGAGATTACTATTGTGTTTACTATTGTGCTGTCTCATGCTTCTCCTTTCTTCATTAGTATTACGCATACGCTTCAATACATACGTAACAGTAATAATGTGTTAATAACATAGTAACGTTTGCTCAGATGAACAACATCCAGTTGTATCCACTGTATTGCACATCAGTTTTATTATTCAAATTGACTCATAGCAATAATAATAATACAAGTAACAGATTCGAACAGATTCGTGTGGCACAATGTTCAAAAACTTCCAAAAAACAGAGCTTCAAAAAAAGCCTGTGAAATTTCACAACTGTGATGAGTTCCCATAGAAGAAAGCATACTGTACTAAAATCAGGTTGTTGATTTAGAAAGCAAATAACCAGATATGCAATTATCAGCAAGTGTCTGTGTAAAGTAGGCTCTCAACTTTGAAGAGCTTCACAAAGACACAATCAAGTGTCTACGACAGCATACATGTGTATTGCACAGATAGGGAAATGACAGTATACAAAATACGAGTATCGAAAATTAGAACCAAGTTTCTAATACTAATCATACAGTACTCAATGGTAGGGATAAGCCAAAATTCCAAACAAGCACATTTCTGCTCTTCAAACACTTCAAATAGCATTTTGTCCTGCACTACTGCACACAACCGCATTAGCTGCTGCTGACTGATCTCATTCCACACCCCCCCCCAGGCTAAGCATTGAACTTCACTTTAGACAGCCAACAGAGGGATGAGCAACTATTGGCCAAACAATAATAGATCCAATCAACCAATGGAATATCAAGTACATCAACTATATTAAACAACTTCAGTATAAATTCATTGTTGTTATACATTTATTATATTCTCGTGCGTCAGTATCCATATGGAACACTTTATCAGAAGTCAGAAAAACCGAACAACTAACCGTTTTTAAGAGAGAACTCAAAACCAGTCCTTTTACCTCAGCGTACTGCATGTAGTAAGCTTACTATCTCCCGTACCTACGATCTTGTGATGTTTTTACCTTAGCACTGCATGGCGCATTAGAAATGCATCTTACATACATTAAAATTAGCTCCAGCAATCATTAAAAGTGCATAACCATTACTTGACAAAACAGATCATTCCATTTAACAAATTCTTGTCATACTAATCACCGTCGACAGTGGAAAAAATTGTAATCTTCTAAGCTGCAATAATTATAAATTTGTTCCATATAACTATTTACTTGATCTGTAGAAATTAAATGTGCCACGATTTCGGTTTGTAAATCGAAACTGTAGGCCTATAGATGACCATCCTATAGGCGTACAGTTGATCATATTGATCCCCAAGATCAAAACAACAATGACATATGGCATGCATATATGATATAATAACAGGCAATTTATAATAAAAGTACCCTCCCTATATACCTGAATCATTACTCAACGGAGAGCTCTGGAAATGCAGAATACAGAACAAGCAAGAAAAGGTTTATTTTTTTCTTGCCCAAAACTAACATCAAATATGTCACCTGGAATAATCCTCACCTTCGTATTTTTAGAAATTTGTAGAAATCATCATCATCTATTCATAGTCTACAATTTGCTTTCGCAAGACGTCTGTGCCAAGCACAGGCATAGACAACTAATGACTATGAGAGCTCACCGAGCACAGCCATAGACAACTAATGACTATGAGAGCTCACCGAGCACAGGCATAGACAACTAATGACTATGAAAGCTCACCGAGCACAGCCATAGACAACTAATGACTATGAAAGCTCACCGAGGTATAGACAACTAATGACTATGAAAGCTCACCGAGGTATAGACAACTAATGACTATGAAAGCTTACCGAGCACAGGCATAGACAACTAATGACTATGAGAGCTCACAGAGCACAGCCATAGACAACTAATGACTATGAAAGCTCACAGAGCACAGCCATAGACAACTAATGACTATGAGAGCTCACCGAGCACAGGCATAGACAACTAATGACTATGAGAGCTCACTATGAATGAATACTTCGCATGCACTTGCTGACCCCAGTCAGGGTGATTTCTCTTCCTCAAAGATGGCTACCGAAATTTACAAAAACATTGAGTGAGAGAGACAGCGACACAGCGCGAGAGACAGAGACACACAGAGATCTTGACACAGACAGACAGAGACAGGGAGAAAGAGACAGGACAGGGAGATAAAGAGCAACAATTTATAACCCAGACACCGAATAATTGACTGAAGAGTACAGTTTACCTTTGTCAACTATATCTACACTAATGTTAACAAGACTAGTACAATGTATCGATGAACTTTGAGCCATTGTGATTAATCCATAACACCAATTCTAATTCATGAACTATTATATACACACAGTATAGCTACAATGTGAATCTTTGTGAGAAACGAACAACGTAGCTAAACCAAAAACATTGTAGAATTACTGTCTGTCCAGAGACCATGGCCAAATTATAGAGAGTGACAAGGAGCGGTTTACCGTGGTAATTACCATCTTACCGCAGTAATCATTGCAGCAATGGGGAACAAAATAAAAAAATTCCCCATTTACTGCTGTAATGGGGAGCAGTGCTGCAGCTTTGCCGTAACGGGGAGACATTTCAAAGATCTCATTGTTTTTTATATTATCACATAGATCAACAGTGGCAACGGATTGAAAAAAGTCTACGTGGGGCGGCAATGGAGAGCCATTTCCAACCCGATGTCACTCTCTACTAGAGACTGATACCACGTTCAACAAGACTGAGAGCCAGACTAGGTCCACGACTATGATCGAAACCTCCAAGACCAATTCTGAAGATTTTTAGACGAAGAACGAGAATTACGATCTTGACATTAGTGCTGGTGTCGAGACCGGCTGTTTCGTTAACATCATCGTTATATCAACATCACACAATCGATAAAGAAAAGCAACTGCTCGTGCTGTTGCGTACCATATTTTATGGGACTCCCGATACGATAATATAACTGGAATAAAGCTTCCGTTCAACTGATAAGATTAGGCTAGAGTAAAGATCAAATATAATCCTGAGTAATTGGACTCGCGTATAGTGAAGATAATTGCAATCCTTCATTACTATGCCACAAAACACCTTAATATCTTATGCCTGAAAACATCGTAACGTTACATTAATTACTGCTAGCATCTTGATGAGGAGGGACTATTATAAACCCCAATTACAATTAAGGTAGTAGGGACGCTAGAATGCTTGATGAAAATGATAATAATAAATAATATAATAAATAGTATACTGCAATAAACTAATAAATTGCTATAATATAACACAATAATAATTATTATAAATAGCCCATAATCTATTATAATAAAATAATAATACATAAACTAACAAAAACAACATATTCACACATATTCATGAATTATATCCCATTAAATAACAAGTCCAATTTATGAAAACGTCCGGCACCGGACAACATGACACATGTTCAATCATTATTTGTAAATATAAACAAACCGTTATCAGATTACTGTACGTACATGTTTTCCTGCAGGAATCCGTAGATAAAGTACGAGACGAAGATGCCGAGAAAGCATATCGCCAGCTGACGATTCGTTCCCTGCGCCATCTTCTCTCTCAGTCTGCGGTAAATGCGTGACGATAACGACGACGAGATGACGATAGATGACGACGACGATGAAGGCTTATCGTCACCGAGCAGCGATATCACAACACCGTCAATGTTTACCGGCACCATGTGTTCTTACCTGATTGGACAGATCTAGGTCAATCCCCGCCCACTTACCCTCCTCCCCTGGAATGAATCCAACGGTAAAGAGAGCGTAATCTTTCGGTTGTGAACCTTTCGGCGCCAGCAGCTGCGAGGCCTACGGTAGGGGGTGGGACTTCACGACAGCAGCTGCTGCATAAATTAGAGTGGAATAAATCGAACGTGTGGAGGTGGCGTAGATGATACAGACTCTCCTATTGGTCAATTGATTAGTTTACAATTGATTTTGTCCAATCGCAGTTGTTAAACCACGGCTTTACTCTTGAAAACTCTTGCTCACCGATAATTATTTGATTCGCATTTTTGGTCGTATCGAGTGCGTGTTTTGGGGTTAGCTGCCTTCAGGTTGCTTGCTTTGTTGGGATGGGGCTGGGAAGTTTTCAGTAATTGTTGCACTTTTCTGAATTGTAGTTCTGCAATGAGTCGTTTTAAATTAGGTCTTTAATCTTGTCCTGTGCTTGAAGTGTACACATTGAGAATACTTTGTTAAGTTTTTGTGGCACGAGGAACGAAAATGCATGATTGTATGTTAACTTTACAACTTGTCTAACTTAGCGTTAAAGGTGGATCATAGGCCTATACTTTATAAACGCAAGGTGTCCGCCCCAAGCAATTTAATTATTATACTGTATTATACATAATACATACGAGTATACTTTCTGATCAGCTCATTCATGCCAGTGATGTAGTCCTTGGCCTTGCAATGGCCTTGCCTCTTAAGGCTGCCTTGAGGCACTCTACTGCCTTGCCTTGCCTTAGCCAATTTTCCAAATGCCTTGAAGAAAATTGCCTTTGAAAAAATGCCCTGACCTTGAAAAAATCTATTGACTGCATCATTTTAGTATGCCTTGGCCTTGATTTTGTGCATTGAGGCTGCCTTGAGGCATTTTACTCCCTTGCCTTGACTTGCCTTGACAAATTTTCCAAATGCCTTAACTGCATGCCTTGGCCTTGAAAACGAATGCTATATTGGCCTCGCCTTGGCCTTGAACAAAATGCCTGGATTGACTACATCACTGCATCATGATGCATGCACAAGGCCGTATTTAAGGAGGGGGTTCACCACCCCCGAAAAATATTTCTTAAGATTTATGATGTTTGGAGAGAAATTGTTGAAAAAGGTAGTTAAATTTGTAAAGGTAAGCCTAGTTAATTTTTGATGCAACCGTAACCCCAACCATATTATAATTTGGAAAAAGAACGTCAACATTTTCAAAATGAAATCCTGGTTGAGCGGCCCTGTGCATGCATTATTCAACCTGCTGTTAATTTGAAATTAACTTCTCCCGCTCGAGACGACGTTTTTTAGAAAATTATCCCTCTCCAAAAAACACTGAAACAAAAATGTAGAAATGCAGCCCCACCTCAAACACTAAAACCAAGCATAAAAGAAGGGCACAAACGTGTGCCGGGGTGGGGTACAACTCGAGATATTCTTGGGTAGCTTAATTTTTTCCATTTTGCGCGAGATATTTTCATCATTAAATAAGTAGCATTATTGCTTTGCCCCAAGTTTGGCCAATTCTATGTTAGCTACCTTAACCACTGGGACGCTGCAATTGTAGATCTAGCTTTGCGTGGATGCATAATCCATAGATCAAAATGCAGGGCCCGGACAAGACCTCATTTGGCCCTGGGCAGTGAAATATGTGGAGGCCCCTTTGACCTTTCTGACCGGGCTAGGACCGGTGTCGTGTACTGGGCTAAAACCTATATATTGATGAAAATAAAGTGGAATTTCGTATAAAAACATCATATTTGATATTTTGACGAGGGATATGTGATGGACACTTGAAATTTGTCAGGTCATTTTTTATTCTATTATAGAATATAAATTAATAGGCCTAACTATAAAATGATTTCAGCTCGACACCAGGTTCCGCGTGTTATATGGAGAGTTGTGCTGAAAAAGGAAAAGAGTTAAGGAAGATCATCATCGTTATCATCATCATCGTCGTTTATTGAAAACAGAATCATTCACAAACAATACATTTCTTACAAAACATATAGGCCTAACTCGTCTACCAAGGGAAGCGAATGCTTATCTTACTGGTCGAATGCACATGCATTTCTATCTTGCAGAAGATAGAAACTGTGATAGAAC
>JAQFYQ010001106.1:0-14158 GCA_034694885.1 Buchholzia appendiculata | reverse complement strand
CTGCACATCCTGTACATACTGCACATCCTGCACACAGTGCACACACTGCACATCCTGCACATCCTGCACACACTGCACATCCTACGTAGAATGTCGGTTCTGAAATGGGACGTGGGATGGCTTCTCTTTCAAGAAAATCCGATGCACTGTAATATTTCCACAGATCGATAAGTATTCAAAGCACTTCATACTATAGATTACTTTTATGCGGAAAGAACCCTGCAGGCCTATACCGTCAGTGCTCTAGTTGCAGGTCTAGCAGATCGGTGTGCGAGGTCGTCATGACTAGGGTGTTTCTGCAATTAGAAGGTCAGTGAGAGGTCACGGGTAGAAGGTCACGGGTAGAAGGTCACGGGTAGAAGGTCACGGGTAGAAGGTCACGGGTAGAAGGTCACGGTAGAAGGTCACGGGTAGAAGGTCACGGGTAGAAGGTCACGGGTAGAAGGTCAGTGAGGTCACGGGTAGAACACAATTATCATCGTCATAAGATGTTATCGTCATTAGGATGTCGTCATCTGCTTCAGAGCGCAACTGTCGTGCTATCCACTGTTCATTTTAATCATCGCAGAAAAACTAATCATAGTTTAAATCTAATTAATTATTTCCTTGTTTCATCGTCGAAGTGTCATGGTACAGATATGATCTCATAATATCGCAAGCGTTGAAGATAAACAGTTGTAAAGTAGAGGTCAATTTAAAAGTCGCCATGCAGGCGCAAGAGGGGTCATGATTTATTTTACATTAAAACATACACAACTTATTTTCGTCAATATTCTTTTTTATCCTCTCACTTCCGCTCATCTTGTCCACTTGGTCAAATTCAGATAAGACGTAGACTGATCAGAGGTTTATAGACTCAAACTTGCCAAATGAATTCTACTGAATAAAATGTATCCCAGTCAAACTGAAAAAACACGAACTCAAACAACAACTCAAACCCTGCTATTTTTGTCTTGTGTATATACACTCGTTATTTTGGGCTAAAACAAAAACAGATGTTTAAAGTTGGGAGTACTCTATCAGTTTTTAATTAATGGCTTAGAACTCTAGCACAAAGTCTGCAGCTTATCATAAAATGTATTTGTTTTAATCCACTGTTTTTTTCTGTTTTCCTAATTGGAACCCACGTTAATGAGCTATAGTTAAAATCTATTTTCGTAATATCAATGCGAGTATGCTTCAGAATATCATGTACGCATTCTTGAGTCTTTTACTGTATACGATTTGTATTACATAATTCGAATGTTATTCAGCTTTGCAGAATTTATGGCCGTTTGAGCATTCAATAAAAGTTACCCAACTTCTTTCTCGCCCGCAGTCAGGGAGGATCAGACGTGACACCGATCGTTGCTTTGACCGACGACGGTTGATGGCCGCTACAGCTTAGGGCGGGCAGTTCAGTTTGGGCGATCGTGTAAACCGCTACAGCTTAGGGCGGCCTGCAGTTTGGACGATGGAGTAAACCGCTACAGCTTAGGGCGGAAAGTTCAGTTTGAACAAGTGTCGCGTGCCGTGTCGTAGCGTACTGGGATCGTTTCTCAGATCAGCAATCATTACAGAGAATCCACAACAACATGTACAGATGTTATTTACATTTTGAAACTGGAAATACATTTATTTTCAGCACAGATTATCAAAGTACGATGAGACACAAGACTGCTATGAGATATTATGAATTTCGCGACCCAGTTTGATTTAAGGTACAATTCTCAGATGCATTGAGTGCACTCGGTTCAGAACTCGCTTAACGTGCAAAAAGATTCCGGTACTCACCGGGTTCGATTCACTTCATGGCCAAGCTGTGCTATTGGTAACAAAATCGGTTCAGATTGCTGGACGCTCTCCAGCCCATGTTAAAAATCAATGAGTTTAACATAACATGGATTTATCCAAGCAGAATTGTGCAAGAAAATATGACACTGCCATTTCTACATATCAACAGTGAGCATCGACGAACACAATGTAGTTAGATGAGTATAGCAGTGGAGAAATCAGATTGTACGCGAAGAAGCTATAGCATGCCAGTTAGATTAGAGAAACTAAATTTAAAAAAATAAGACGAAGATTGTGCAAATGAACATAAAGCAACGAAGAACAATAGTGGAAGAGTTCTTGCAATTATTTACGGTCATATTTAGCTAGATTCAGAAACAGAACAAAAATCATAGAAAATCAACAATAACAATGCAACTTGTAACATGCTAAATATTGTCCATAGTGAATTCTGACAAACAGTAATTAGTTCTACAGTTCAGATGCGTTCCTGAGAAACACAGCATCATATCATTAGCACCATTTCATTGTTACTAATTTCATTTTAGCGTTAGCACTGTGACAAGAATAAAACACGAGTACACTGAATACGACAACATTCAGAGGAATCGTCGTGGAATCTAAACAAAAAATATTTTTTCGTGATTGCTACAAAGTCAAATGTAACAAGCAAAATCTGGTAGACTTTTTGTGGACATCTGATCGACAAACGAATAAAGACCATAATTTAATTTATTTAGAGCTGATAGCATTGCATAGAGCATGCGATGGCAAGAAGTTTCTTACATTGACTTTAGCGTTATATTGACAACGGTAGTTACAGTATATATTTAGGTTAAACGTCCAGAAATAATCTCGATTGCTCCCTGCAACCGGTGAAACATTGACACTTTGAATGTGCCACTGAGCGTGCTGATTGGTGCTCAGTGAAGCATGCCGTTGTGCCCCGAACGTTTTGTGTAAAGACATTTCCTGATTGGTCAGGTCACCAACGGAAACAGAAGCACTGAAGCGTGCACCGCGGTGAAAGACATAGGCAAGAAATACGATTATTTACTGGAATCACAGACGCGTGAGTCGTTGAGAGTTTGCGTAGAAAATTCTGTCGTACTTATAAGCCGTTGTCAAATAAGTTTAAGCAGAAAATTCTGTCGTACTTATAAGCCGTTGTCAAATGAGTGTTTGTGATTACCAGTTCTCTGATTAAGTCGACTGAGCGTGTGTGTAGTTTTAGACTTGTCCGAGATCAAATCAGGTTTGTATACATTTCTATGAATATATGTTTTACAATGTGACGATCATGGCCTGGGTTCATTAGCATTTTAATGTATCCTCGTGTCATTAATGTATCCTCGTATTAGTTATGAACTGTATAGGCGTGTGTTTTTATTTCAGTAATCTAATATAGTGTATTTGCTGTTGTAAAGGTCATTAGTGGTGTAAACTGACATGTTGTCAGAAGTGTAATATAGACTTAATATTCATTTATCTGCAATGAGATTCTAATGCTTTGCTTATTGTATGAACGTGTTGTATGTTTGGACATTAATTGCAAATCGTGCTATTATTTTTATTATTTTTATTCTCTTTCTATTGTATATTTATTGTACTGCTTGATCTGTCTGTCTTTTTGACGAATTAAATACATCATTAGTAGTTTTCATGTTTTTCGGGCAATGTATTTGGAATAGCTGCATACAGCTATTCCAAATCATTGGCTCAATATGTTCATAAACTACTGCGATTATAGAAGATTCAGAGTTGATATTTGCAAAAGGCTAAATATTAATGTTTATATATTTATAACTATGGTATTGAAATATGATGAGGTAGTTTAAATTAGGAACAGGGGGACTGTGGGTGAATATCCGGGACCTTGTGCACAAGAGAAGACCAGGCTCCATGTTTAAGATAAGCCAAAAAGAAAAATTAGAGTATACACAAAATTACAAGTTTATAAATGCTCCGCTGTCTGCTTGCATCTCAAATTATAACTGTTATTGCATTTAAATATGTAGGCTTGTAGAATTTAAAGCAAAGAACCGATTTTAAATGTACTTGCAATGTAAATTACCGGTACAGTACACGAATACTGACTTAACTTTAATTTCCAATAATTTTCTTGATATTTTGTGCGTTTCAACTCCTCATTATGTATGCCGTATCCTGCTAGCTGTAGACATTGTCTACGTAGCCATGCTAGCTGATTTAAATAGGATCTCCTCTTTATAGTTCAATAAGTATTGTCGTTTCATAATAAATATTGTTTAATGAAGTAACCAATGCGTTTGATAAATCCGATAACCATGGTTTCTACTCCGTTTCAGTCTCGGTTTTTCAGTCATGGTTTCAGTCACGGCCAAACCGCTTTTGCACAGAACAAGGACTGAGCAAGTCAAACCTTAAATGATGGGTTCTAGATGATAGTTATTTATTTGAATACGGTGCATCCCAAATCATGTCGCAAATTGACAATGTCAGCTGTTTCCAAGTGCTAATGGATTGGTTGACTTCATGTGGCATATAATGCATACGGAAATAACCTTAAATACTAAGCCGACTTACTTAAGCATACTGAGTAGCCATAGAAGATCGATATTGCCGTCCATTGATAGGCTGACCGTTCGAGAGATACGACAACCTAACCATCTGACATGACGAAATGTCACATTTTAAGCTGTAAACGACGAAATGAAACCAGCATTTTATTGTGAATTTATTCACTGAAGTCTTCGTTGACTTGAGGCGAATATAATGTCAGTACATGTATGATTTTAAAAGCTGTAATAAGGATTTTCACGACCATTGCTTTTGACGTGTTGTTTCGTTTTGATTGTCTTTCAGATTATTAAATACATCTCTGCCGCTGCTCACCTGCTTTAACACGACTCTTGGCTGCGGCGTGTAAAAAATCAATTTCTGACTAGATTTCGGTCGCACTGGTGTACTGCCATTGACGTCAATTAATAATGAAGGAAGTTCCAAATAATTGGTCGCAGATTTCTGGGCAATCAATGCCCCTATCGGAAGATTACTATGCCGATGTCAATTTTAATGACATCAGGAGCGATAACCCTGAATACTGTGAGATGCCCAATTCGTGGAGTACAGAGGAAATGGCACGTATTGACTGTGGCGGTTCAGGGATGGTCGTGGAAAGCCAAGGAAGCCGAATAACGATGACTGTTGAAGCTGGGAAGGTTGACAAGAAATCAGACAAGACTTTACCGGGCAAGCAAAGGAAGTCGAAGTGTTCAGATCCACCACGCTGCGTCGCCACGGTGAAACCTCCGAAAGTCCAGAGAACGCGTCGTCTCAAAGCAAACGATCGTGAACGCCGACGAATGCATAATCTCAATGCGGCCCTAGAACGCCTTCGATGTGTTCTGCCTGTCTCGGCTGGAGGCGAAGGTCTGTGCTCTGTGCCCCTCTGTCCACATTCACAAGGGGATATGCAGCTCATTGATGACTGTATGACCAAGGAGTCCGAGTCTGGCGTCAAGTTAACGAAAATAGAAATCCTACGTCTGGCTCAGAGATACATCTGGACGCTGAGTGAAAGGCTGCGTGCGTTGAACGAGGAACCGGAAGTGACGTCATCAGTGAACTGTCATGGCTCTGGGAATGACTCAGCAGAAAACTGTCATGGCTCCGGTAATGACTCTAGGCTGATGGACTCTGGATACTCTCTACCGGATCTGTCGTACTTTCACTGTCTGGATAATTTTAAACTTTCACCAATGACGTCAGCGAATCTGTTTAATTGCCACGATTCAAATATGTCTGCGTCTTCTGTGACGCGATTTGTTGATTCATCATACATGCCTTCGTCATTTGCCGCCTCGTTTGCACGTCATCAAACATCCGACCATCCTGAGCTACGGCGTTCTTGATGCATGTTCTTTGCAAAACAATAAACTGTTGCGTATACTGAGATGTGGATTGTCCATGGCTGATGATCTTGCGTTGAAAATATTGTTTTATTTTGTGCTGACATTGATGATTATCATGGAGTAATATACAGCTATTGAAGATGCAATGAGTGATTATGATATTCTGGTAAAGTAGGAGCTATTTGCACGTGGTATTTGCTAGGCGCATTTGATCAGTGTCGTCACGATTATGATGACGATTATCATCAATAAGATATAGAATACAAGAGATAAAATCGTGTAGGTGTATTGTATCTATTCTTCCACTTGTTTATGTATTGCTTGAATTGTTTGTTGGAATTTATGCACACATTTGTGAAAAGTAATGATCGATAGTTTTTGTTCTATGATTTGATGAAGCTAATACTTATGCAGCATATTCCTGACTCTTGTTGATGATGGTATTTCCGATGTGGCCCCGGTACTATATCAGAGTTAAGCGATATTTATAATAGCCGATAACCACGAAAAAACGGTATATATCCACAATTATATCAAAATTTTTAAGATTCTAGAGCCTATAGCAAAGAAGTAGATGATGGTGATGACAATAAATGATAATACTATTGCAATTAACCCAAAGGTGCTCAGGCATATGGCGTGGATTACAGCTATGTAAGTGCATTAAGTGTATCGACACAGTTATAACGACACGTTTGTCAGTTTATAGACGCATTGAAATGGACGAAGAATGAATATAAGGTGAATTTGGTCTTACAAAAACTGAGTAAAGACTTTTACTGCAACAGCAATGAACAGTTACTGTTGACAGGCCAAACTGACAAAGATCGGACCGACCGATGTAAGCCTATGTGGACAACACTGTATTGATATGAATGCAACTTTTACGCGCATCCTTTTACATGCATCACGCGCATCCTTTTACATGCATCTTTCCTTGCATAAACTCATTAACTTAAATGCTCCCTTTCTGCATGAATCACTTGATAGGTTGCAATTCATGACTAAGAAAGTTAAATTAAACATCGTTCGGTCCAATTCAGCATTGCCATGGCCATGCAAATGCTTTAATGACATGCAATGCTATAATAGCCTCTCACAGTCTCGAGTGGTTCCGCAAGATAACTTTCCCAATTTAGCATTTTCTCCTGCCTGTTATTCTTTGTGTATTTCAAATGTCCACAACACAAAGGTCATGCAAAAGCAATAAAGTTGTCAACTCTCGATATATGTCTCCAGAACGTGACACGAGCAACAGGGTCAACAAATACACACGACAAATTAGCAAACACCTTGGCGATATTCAGCACTAACGACGTCATTAACAAGCAAGACTCCAAGGAGAAATGGTCAGTGGAATAATTGTGCAGTCTGGTAGATTCAGTCCGCGCCCCTTCCCCTGAGAGTCCCACCTTACGGTAACTGAACCGCGTGCAGTCCTAAAATCGCATCACATTACGTGCGCAAAACGATTTGAAAAGATATCGGCGACGACCAGCTACAGACTGAAATCAGCTCACAAAGAAAATCTGTTGCAAGTGAGCAGCGATGAGCATTGTTGGCACTGGTTGTAGTAAGCCTAATGAATAGTAAATATTTAAGCTTACGTAATGCAATACTGAATGCATAGATGCATACTGCAATGAATACTGAATAAAGAAATACGTACTTTAAAATACATACTACAAAACTAATCTAATACTGTGCAGCTGGGATTTCGGCACGTAATTGCGTAACTTCGGATGCCTTGAATAGACGTCTAGTCAACACGGAACTGTCAGTCTAGATTAAAGCAAATGATATTGGATCATTTTCCACTCCAGCAGTAAGTATTGTGTTACTCAATTCTCCGAGTTAGCCTCGAGACAGAAAGTATACGATTTCTTCGAAACGTCGAACTGCATATTTAATTCAAATACAGCTTCAAAATAGAAGTACTTTTAAATGTGACGAGGTCGGTATCAAATTATTTATAATTAATCCTTATCATAATTTTCGTTTTACGTCCAGAATTCCATTAGCAATGTCTCTACATAGTAGACGAGACAAAAATTAGGTCGTTCGTCAAACAGTCTAATGTCAGGAAGGGCATGCGGCAGTGAGATTCTGTTTCGTTCAATTAGAATCGGTAGTGTAATGGACTTGCACGTTTTAATCCAATTGAGTACGCTCCGCCAGATCTCATTTGCAGCGTTTTAAAAAAAGTATGATAATATCACCCTTCACAAGGTATTTTAACCCTATGTGGGGACGAAGTGCATTTTTGCGCTATAAGGAAGCCAGTTATACAGCTTACGTTATAGTGCATTATTAAACTATTGCGCAAATACGGCACTTCAATAACAACATGACATTTTTATTTTTTTAAATGACCAGTGGATAAATAAATAAATAAAATATAATAAAATATAATCAATCAAATGCAAAAAAAATTAATATGCCCCATATATTTAACATGGAAAGTTGTCGGACCTGAAAGTATTTCTAATGAGAACCTAGACATTACACACAAATCGTGCATTGTAAATAATTATCTTAATTTATCGTCGAAACTGGCATAGTCCACAACTAGAGACTAAGGCTAGGTAAAGCGGATTGAATGTTAGCTAAATCTCAGTCATTCGGATTAAATAGCTGGCAAGCAAATAGTTCGCTGTGATTAAACTCAGCAGTGCGTATGCAGATGACATTTTGGACTTTACTGAAGTAAGGTTTCACAAGTCGGATACCCTTCCTGGCAAGAAACAGTCTCGCTGCTCGCCTTGTCGAGTACTTGCAGGGAAATGCACTTTACATTAAATTAAAAATTAAATACATTACAGACATGAGACTGACACACAATATAGGCACATTTAATGTATGTTAGACAACTAGTACAAGGACACATTGCTTACAGGCAGTAATTATTGCTAAACTGTGAGAGACAATCAGAACAATAATCTTACTCTGTATTTTACGAGACCAAGACTGATATAGAGATATTGCTACCAACATCACGGCAGAAATAGTTACAGGAACGAGACAGAAACCTCAAACTGAATAAAATACCATCCCAACCAATTCCTGTTTGATTAGTTACCCTACTTCCAGATAGATAAAAGGAAAAACATAATTCTGAGCTAAACAACAGAGTCGTGATATAAATCATGCGCAAATATACAATTTGAGAGATGTTATCCAAAAGTATTGGTAATTTTGGTAACATAGGAGAAAATGACAACCTGCTGAAAAAATTGAATATGTTTAAACATTTATATGCTACTAATCTATATGCAACGTTGAAGGCAAAAAGTACAGTATTTCATAATGGGAACAAATCAAAGTGTCATGTTGTAAACTCACAAAGTCTAAACAATGTCTGCATAGATAGCAATATTAAACACAATAGAAGCACATGCAGTTCAACTGCTGTATTATATTAGAACAGACAAACATTCTGTTGATCCCAACACAGAAATGTATATTAATAATTATGCATACGATAGACAAACGATATTCTGAGGATTCAACCCGTATCAAAGTGTAGGATTGTCAATACTTCCGCGATTTGAACAGTTGAATCAGTTAGTGCCCAACATACCATAGTTGAAGCAGTTCAACAGTGAGGTAAAGTAAGAAACGGCATGTATTGTGACATTCAATATACACAAACAGAATAAAACATTTGATCGTCGAAAACACATTTGTTTAATAAAATTATCTGGAGGCATAAATCAAATAAGTCGATGTACTTTGTTCTAAAGATTTGAAATAAGAGTATTGCTCGCAATTATTTATGCGACTAAATATTATAGTTTAACAACGTAGAATAAGGAACCCTTGCTGACAAGGAAAACTGGTGTGAAATGTTGATGATCAACGCTGAGGCATTTGATCACGTGACACCTTAATGTGTGAAGCAAATAAACAGAAAGGCATTATGATCAATATACTTCACTTGAATAAAACTTGCTGCCAGTAATCGACAAAACATTTTAAAAGCATCTAAAAACCGTGCGCTTTGTTGCAACAACCCCACAACAGATGGTTCAACCGAGATTCTACTATTAGTTGAACCAAAGCCTTGCAACTCAGAAAATAAAACGTAATTCATCACAACAACTTTTCATACAAGCACGCCATTGGATGGCCTAGGTCCTAAGGAGAAGATCATACCAATGGCCTCCATTATGTTTTCAATAAGACCAAATAATGGTCAGAATAATTTATTATTATTAAATATTACCTACTTTCTGGGATGTCCAAGTTACTGGCTCATAAATGCATTTGAAAGTGTTTTGGTCTGCATATTATTTTGTTAATTGTAAAAATAATTTACCCCGTACTTGCCAGTACGGGGTAAATTATTTTTACTTAAAATTAAAATTTTTACTTAAAAACAACAACTTTGTTCTTTTGCTCAACTGCTTAAACAATTCAATAATGAACTAATTTGAATATATATTTTTTAAATTGACAAAATGTTGCAGCCCGGTTTCCGCATGATAAACGCTACGTTACCTGACAACAACCACAGAAATAAAACACTAATAAAAGACAGCGGTAAAATTAAAACATGTTCGTGTACATTATAACATACGGGCAGAAACACGCTTAGACACATATACAATAAACTCAACAAAACTCTCAAATCAGATCTTTGTATAAGGATGTAGTTTGAATTCAATGAAGTATTCACAGGTTAAGATTATGCAAGTCAAACATCAAACCACACGTTTCTTAGACCTTTGGGCCAATCCGATCAGGGTTACAGTTTGCTTAAAAGTATTGCAGATAGGTCTGGAATCGTAGTTTAAGATAGACTGCTACGGGAAGGGGACGAGCCTGTATTTACGATGGATTGTGGAGTTAACAACAATAACAAAAAATTACAGATTAGTTGATCGATCTGTTTACAAATCCTCTCAATCCAAATCGCCCACAAACACATGCAGCTGCATTAAACAATCACAACAAAATAAAAAACAGAATGTCTAAAACATAGGAGTCGAATTATCATCCTTGTTGCCTTAAACGACTTTACTTAATTCAATCACAGCAAACATAGCAGTAAGAACTGTAGTGAACTGCTTCAAAAACAGACAATAAGTACAATTTATTTATAATGAACAAGATTGATAAGAGCAATAAAAGGTTATTAATTAGCCCAAGATGATAGAGATTACAAACTGTTCTAAATCACAATGAAGTAGAGAAAGTGAGAGACAAATTCACACATAGTTTAACAAACACAGTAGACATAAGTAACTGCTCCGGATAAATTGCAAGAGCACTTAATACCAACTGCAGCCTACAAATTATTGTTTTATTTCATTACTGATTTTTTTAGTTGTTTCAATTCAATACTTTGTTTAGCAAAAACCGAACACTGATCTACGTTTATAATAATAACCAAAATCATGAAAGAAAGAAGCTAAGCAGTAGTCAGGCAGAACAGATATTTAAACAAATATTTAACAGAACCTATGCAGCATCAAGCAGAAGCCACATATGGTTGACGAAACTGCATACATGAATCACAATTTAAAAAACTGTCCAACATTAGCTGTCTGTCAACATTAGCAGCATGAAGACGAATTAACAAATCAAGTAACTAAACACGCGACACATTTCAAACAAAGAGCTAACGACATGATTGATTATACAACGAATACAAAGAATACAGCAGCTGTCAACACGATCCTGCGGGAACAGTTTTAGAATGCTATCGAAATGCATTACTTGTAATTCTCATCCTGAACGTTTCCTCACTGAAGCTATAAATAAACTACTCTCACCGCCGAAGAAAACAACGCACTCTGGAGCTTCACAATCTATACAGTCAGTGGCAACTGAATCATAATTGACAGTTTTTTTTACCTCTTTGGGTTCTAAAAGAAAGTTTTTACTCTCCCCCTCCCTAAATATAAACTCAGGCAAGCCCCATATTTTAAAATATACAATCAGATTCAGCTGCAGTTAAAATATTAAAATGTAGTAAAAGCCATGGAAATGATTATTCCCTCAGATAATAATTTGGAGCGAACATATTACTTGATTGTTCGTCAGTCGTTCTATTTCTCAGCTCTTTCTAGAAGTCAATGTATCCATCATTCTTTCTACCCACCCGTAATTCTATCCATCAGTCTATCTATCTGTCTGTCAGAATCTGTTGGTAGCAGCAGATCTCTTCAAATTTCAACTTGTTCAAAACGTGCGTCTTCTTCAGAAAACCCTTGAAGCAATGGTCCTCTAAACTTGATTATATTTGTCCCATTGCGATAGAAAGCATGAAATCTTGATAGAAATTTGCACGAGATAGACTAAGCCTGGCCAACTCAAGAGAAGGAAGCAAACACTAGTCACAGACAATCACAATAATACACAGCTTGACATGACTTCATGATAACAAAGAGTTGTACTCGTTTCAACAGCAAAACTCGTTCATCTAAACTATCACACATACACGATTATTATAATGATTAAAATACTGTTACGTCTAGCGAGAAATATAGTGCATGCATTGTATATACAATAAAGCATTCAACAAGTTAACGGCAGATGAAGCTGCTAGTAGTAGTACATCAAAATAGCTAACAACCATAAGCATACATCAAAAGCGCTACACACAAGCTACAATCAGATACATTTCTAGCAACACAGTAAAAGTGCTACTCATCAATCCTGATAACGAATACATATTCTCGCAGATAGATCGATACTTGTAGTACAGTGAAACAGGACTTTGTATGAAAAATGTGAAGCACTGTAAGTTTAGAATTAAATCTAAGCGTTCTCAAGTGGCTAATACCAGAAGTAATCATCAAACATATCCAGAAATTTTAATGTAAACATATTTAAAAAACTGAATACAGATGATAATAGTTAATACAGAACTCGAGAAAATGCATGAATTCAAAACCATTCTTATTCGGAACACAGATAGCTCTATAGCGTCAAATGAGTTTATAATCCTGATAATCAATTAAGCTGCTGCATACTACGGCTTTCAAGCCCACTAGACGGTTGCCACCAGAAGATTAGATTAGATGACATAGATCTTTCAGTACACTGAACAACAACAAATAGTCTGAAGAGAAGATGGCAGTGTCAAATTTAACAACAATCAAAAGATACACTGTTGAGATTTCACTTGTTCAGTATCTCACTTTCTTCGTTCGTGATCTCAGAGGCAACATCAGTCAGTTCAATTTCACCACAGCCCAGTCAAAGGCGTATAGAATGACTCAAATCGAGCTTGTAGCGGGCCGTGTCACAACAAAGCGTTATACAGTCGTTTTTTCACTTAGCTAGGTTAATTTGTTTCCTCCTTTGTAATAATAAAGCCCTCATCCGTACTCACGACACTTCAATATGTGAAATGAGAAAATGAACAAAATACGGCATTGACTAATAATCTTAGAAAACAGGTAGCTAACCGGAATACCACAGCTACATTATGTACGTGATTGCGACTGGAATGCTGAAAAACCGATAGCTTCGGTTCAGTTTCATACACTATTTTTGAATCATCGTTATGTTAACCATCATAATTAATCGACTCGAATCATCTATATTACTCAATTCATTCACCAAAATCATAACTAATTTAGAAGTTCTGTATAACTATTCGACAACTGCTCATGAAATATATCCATGTTAACAAACAACAGATACCCACAGAAAATGAAAGAAATAACAAAATCTGAATTCATGACAAACTCAGAACGGTTTTATTGGCTGGATAAGGGAATTGAGCCGTATCTAGTTATATCAAGTGTCCAAATGCTGTACCCAAACTCAGGATATTAGTTGCATCCACTTCCCTGGTTGAACAGATATCAAGTGATGTACACTACTTTTAAACTAATTTTCACCTGCATGCAAATATATATCAACTAATTTCTACAACAACTAGAACTGAAAGAACATTATATTCGTATATGTATCGAATAAATAATACAATAAAATTTAGCATCAAACATTATCTGCCATTAATGATTGAGCAGTACTAGCAAGGAACATCGTCTCCAAATCGAAGTCGAAGCTGCTCGAGGAACAAGAACGTGAGGATTGTGTGTGGACCAAGGCGTACGAATGCAGGGAAGAATCCCTAAACATCATAAACATACAAATTGTTATCAGTATAACACTAATGCAACTATTTCACAGAAAGTTCTTTGCTTTTCTTACCAATCCAAATTCAGCAAATTAACTGATAATCACTCTCATTGAATTATACTATGCAGTGACGTGTAGGGAAATATGTAGATTATGACACGGGTATAACACCTCAACTCAAATGTGTGTCCAAATGTCTGTATTTACTCATTGTACATACTCCACACTACATGAGGCAAGTACTCGACACTACATGAGGCAAGTACTACACACTACATGAGGTAAGTACTCGACACTACATGAGGCAAGTACTACACACTACATGAGGCAAGTACTACACACTACATGAGGCAAGTACTACACACTACATGAGGCAAGTACTACACACTACA
>JAQFYQ010001105.1:0-14160 GCA_034694885.1 Buchholzia appendiculata | reverse complement strand
CCCTCTTTTCCATATTCTTAGTGATTATCATTGTCTTGGTTTTCTTTACATTGATCTTCATATCATAAGTCTTCGCTATGTCATTCAACTTATTCATTATTGATTGTTTGATTGTACATGTACAATGTGCTATTGTACATGTACAATAGCACATTGTACAATCAATAATAATATTATCAATGAGAGTTTTAGAATAACATCATCATCACTTTTCGTCCAGACTGGAATCGGCTACAATTAGCAAAACTCCAGGATATTACCAAAATATTTCCGAATAGGTCAATTAGAAATAGAATTTGTATAATACTTTTTATTATCATTTTTTCATTGATACTTATCAGTAGCCTAAGTTCCACTAAATTTATTCCCATTTTACAATTTTAAATATAATGTCAACATAATCCGATATCAATATAATTTGTAATATAGATTATAACTCTAATACACTTTTCCTGACAAATTATGCATACGTATGATCAACAATGCTTAATAACCATCAACATCATTCAAACCAGCAATAACAACAATATAATGAGCATTTAATAATCACGCACATACACCCTGTGAAAACAAATAGTAGACCATACATGGGTGATGATGATGAAGTATTTTATAATAAATATATTATCGGTTTTATATAACTCACAACACCTACTGGAAGGCGTTACGATACGGGAAGGAATTTGGCCGCCCACCCGTGCTCATCTGACCTAGTGGATCGGTGGTTAAGTCATGCATAGTAATACGCAAGACAAATAACCATCGCCAGGACCAGTCTTCGGACAGAGCACCATCATCATCATCAACACCTACTGATGACCTGTTTGAATAATGCTTGAGTCACATGCAGGAACTCATATTGGATTAAAAAACTATTGTAATCTAAATGATGTTGTATATAGTAATCAACAGCTAGAAAAAAATGAAGCTTACCATTTTCTGACACCGGATTGACAAGAATTCTGAGGATCTTCAGCACAAGGTCCTGCTTTGCTAAAACTCTTGCAGTACAGTCTGCAGCTGCTTGCTCAGCCGACATTCTGTATTAAACTCTTTTTAACAATTCTGACAAAAAAAGCAAAAATGAACAGTCAAGAGCACTCTTCACACTTAAAGACAATTTCTCCAATAGACTAATTATCACCTGATGTTGTAAGGTAGGATTTTGCTATTTCTGAGCAAATAATACCTGTAGAAGAAGCTAAAGAATTTTAAAACAGATAATTCCCCACGACGCCCATATGCTCTACATACAAGAAAGCTGAATGAGATTGGATATCATGTATAAACTGCATTAAAAATACTAGTTGATATATTATTGGAGTGTGGTGATCTACATTTACAGAATAGTATCACTGGCCGGTTTGAAATGCAGTGCACTGTTAGCGTCGTTCATAAGAAAGGAAGTAAAATTGATTTGTCAAACCACAGGTCAGTCTCTTTAACCTACAGTGTTATCTGCAAAATACTGGTCGATAATTAAGGATTACATTATGAATTACTTAATGAGTAATGGATTCTTTAGTCGGAAACAGTACGGATTTATTAAAGGTAGGCCGAAAATGCTATGTACAGCTTATTAAGGTCATGGATAATTGGACCAAGGACCTTGATCAAGTTGGTTAGATTGATATTGTATACATAGATTTTGAAAAGGATTCGATAAAGTTTCCCGACCAGCATCTACTCAGTAAATTGAACTCGCATCATATAAAACAGAAATTATACAGCGGATAAGAAGCTTCATTATTGTCGGGAAAAGACTACGAATCAATGACAAATATTCAATACATTGGAACCAAGTGTAAAGTGACATACCGCAGAGAAGTGTTCTTGAACCATTGCTATTTAAAATTTCATAAATAAAAGATTATGTGGTTTAAACTATTACCAACCCATTAATTATTTAAACGAAATTATTATTACACGATTAACCAAAAAAATGCTGCATCAAAACACGGTGCAACTATTTATGTGCCGCTCGTGATGCAGATTATAACTGGATCATGTTTTCTCGGCAACAGACAAAAGTATTTGTCTAGAAAACACATTTTTACGCGAAATGTCATTGCCGATACATAATTCCCATTAAATGAATTTTTGGTGAATCTGGAGCTGTCTATATTGTTGATCGTTTGCTTTAACATTTTTCTTTTACCGTGTACTTTTTATTACAATTTCTGACCTTTTCACGACTTTTTACTCAACATTCATTCCCATTTAATGCATTACGTAGTAGCCACCTTTTGAACAAAAATCATTTATTCAATTATTTCTTAAAGTTTATGTTCCGAATTAATTAATTTACTTCGAATAATAATTTCATCATCCACAATCACGATATTAAAGTATTGCCATCCACCGAATTTCGTAATTAGAAATGAGTAATTACTATGAATAAATAATCACGAATTAGTCATTACAAATATCTCATAATTTCGCTCACAACATTCAAGACTTGTAAACAAGAATCGACTTCATGTCTTTTTTTCATACACCATACTTTAACAAAACTACTGCAACAAGAACAAAGAAATCAATCAATAATATGACGATACTTAAGAAAGTTAGAATCGCCAATTAAAAAGTATGAGCTGATTAGATTAATAATCTAAATGTTGATGTCCTTGGGGCGAGTCCTTGGCCTTAATGGTTGAGTTTTAGGCCATGACGTGATCTCGAGGGACCAGTTTTTGACCAACATTATTGTATGTTGAGTTTTGTTAAAACCTGTGTAGTTCCACATAGCTTACAAAAATTTAAAAAATATTAAAGTTACGCAGTACATCATCCACAATCTATCAACTTGATGATGATGATGATGATGATAGTGCTCTGTCACAAGACAGGTCCTGGCGATGGTTATTTTTCTTTGGTGTATTACTACGCACGACTTTAACCACCGATCCACTAGGCCAGATGAGCACGGGTGGCCTAGTGGCAACTTACTTACCTGTAAATCAACCATTTGGATATTCCAGTTTCGACACCTAGCGAAATG
The DNA here is from genome assembly GCA_034694885.1 of Buchholzia appendiculata. Classification (NCBI taxonomy): domain Eukaryota; kingdom Metazoa; phylum Annelida; class Clitellata; order Enchytraeida; family Enchytraeidae; genus Buchholzia; species Buchholzia appendiculata. Next base: position 11,159 of record JAQFYQ010001105.1, on the reverse strand, counting down.
TGCAATCAAATTTCCTAGCAATACAGCGTCGACATCAAAAGCAACTTGTTTAAATTTAAAATTCGTAGAACTAAATCATCCCCACATAGCGAGCTATTCAAATCATATATCGTACCGTTACAGAGTAACCTTCAACTAGCATGTTGTTTAAATATAGAGACGCATTAATGCAGTGTCCTCATCTACCTAGTGATGTGCGACAGATCGGGAACATCATACCATTCTGATAGCTCTTTGGCATAGTGAATATGGCACGGAAAAAAGCAGTGCACTGAACAATGGAAGTGCTGTGTGATATGGACCAGGTCTCTGCGTCTTTGACTGGGTTCCCTCCCTTTGTCTTGTTGATCTGTAGTAAATGATGTCAACAAACAGTGATACTTTAAATTCTAAATGGTGCAAATTTTGTGCATTTGAATTTGTAACACAAAAAGTAAATCAACAATCATAGTTGCGCGAAAACTCAAATAGTAGTTGAAAATTTAAGCATCTGAAGTTTTAAATTAAAAGTCTTTAAATCGCATGTCATTGAAATTCGATGTAAATGAGCCCGTAGGTGGCCTCGAAACAAGTGAGCAAATTCAATGCTATGTTATGAACATCTTCACAATCATCTGTTTTATGCCATAATAGCATAGTCGACATGAAACAAAATCTATTGTTCGTTCATGATTTATTACATATAACATAAATTGCTTTTACCTTTACAAAATAACAGATTAAAATGATTTATTTAACAATACAGCTATGCTTAAAAATCATGAAGTAATAAGTAATAAAATACGCAATACTTCCAACATACATTCACAGAAGGCGCACGCAGAAAATATAAAAATGCTACAAATAATTTCGTTCATCGTAATCCTAAACTTCTAAATCCAACACATGCTACAAACATAACGGCAACTACATGTAGCATTGTCTGACATTACGCCATATAAACAAGATCGAGATGTCTATAAAACCATGCAAATCAGAATGTTCAGAGTTTTTCGTCATGTAACCAAGATACCATATACAGTACTCAGATTGCGAACGACCACACGTAATTTCGCCATAAAGTTGTGACTACATAGAGAGTAAGTTAGTTGCTCTCTTTATACAGAGGAACGTAGCGGAATTATCCAACAGAGGAACGTAGAGTTAAACTTCAATGAAGTCATGCTAGAATTGAGAAATGTATAAAACAGTGCACAGCATTGTGCAGAAATCTACGCACGTAAGAAACAGCAACTCATCACCTTATTGTATAAGTTTAAAGCCAGTAAAGTTGCTCACAATATCTGCTTAGTTTTCAAATGCAGAATGACTGCCAGAAGAGCAGCACATGCAATGCACAGTGACCAGCCAATCAGAACTAACAATGCACAGTGATCAGCCAATGAAAACTAACAATGCGTATTTGTCAGCCAATCAGAACCACCAATGCATAGTGACCAGCCAATCAGAACCACCAATGCATAGTGACCAGCCAATCAGAACCACCAATGCATAGTGATCAGCCAATCAGAACCACCAATGCATAGTGACCAGCCAATCAGAACCACCAATGCGCAGTGACCAGCCAATCAGAACCACCAATGCACAGTGACCAGCCAATCAGAACTACCAATGCATAGTGATCAGCAAATGAGAACTAACAATGCAGAGTTTCTTCACAATTGCCAACATTCAATTACAATGTCATCAGCTGCTCTTCTTGTAAATAATTCATCACGTTCACGGAAAATTGCAATACTAGTCACAACTGCTGACATAACAGAGGTCAACGACTTTAACGCACGACAATCAGTAATTTAAATTAGCTACAAATGTACAATATCCTGCTAATATTTGCATTTAAAATTATCATAAACTAACCTTTCTACTCATAAAATATAGAAATGCTTGGCCTACACTCTACACATAATGAATATAACAATCACTGCAAGTTCAATGCGTATCAAAATAATCATTCAATTTATTTCACGACTGTTCTCCCCACAGATATCCCGACACAATACTGTACACAGTTCCTTCTTCACATAGCATTAGAATGAAAGCGAGATTCAAATCGGTGTAAACCGTAATACAGTACATTGTGAAAACAAAACTCACACGGTATTGCGAGATCTACGAAACGACTGATTTTCCATTTGTTCGCAACACAATGAACGATATGATGAAACAAATAAGTGATTGAAGGATGAAAGGTTTCGTTGTTTACTTGCTTGGTAGACCTAAAATCAGGTCTGATCTTAATAGTACCTTTCAAAATTATACAGCTGGTGCTTACTGAACAAAAATAACATGCAATTTATCTATATCGATATCATAATCACCGTTTAGATCAGGCTTTAGTCTAAGTAACGAGCAAGAATAGTATAAGACTAGAGGGTTAAACTAAATGAAGCAAAAGACTAAGAGAAATATAATTTGCATGGTGCGATACAGTTGTTAATGATAGAAATGAATACAATACAATCAGCAACAGGATAATATATTCTACAAGTGAAGACTTATATAAATAATCTCTTACTATTGAACGAACAAACAGAAAAGATTCTACATAATTAAACATAGCTATGCAACAACATATCACTATCCTCTTAGATTTAAAACAGTCAATTAATTCTCATAATGGTCGATTAAGAACTGTTTGATTTTTAATGATCTAACATAATCTATTTAAAACAAGCTGTTTCATTTGATTAAAAACAGTATAATATTAAAATGAAACAGAAACAAGAAATAAATGCAATTTATCACTAACAGCTAAGAAATAAACCAGAAATAAACAGTCTGCTTTGCTCGAAACCATGAATGTTTACACAAAAATTCCAGAAATAATTTTCAGTTGCTGAAAGCAACACCAAGATTTGAAATCTTTCCATAAAATCATCACACAACCAAAATACTTTATGACTAGGATAAATCAATTTGCCAGTTATTCGCTCACATGCTACAGCTATTGTTAAAATCTTAAAATTTAAACATAATTTACCACAACCATACTTACATTTTCAGAGACAACTTATACTAATAGACAGACTTACGGGCAGGACAACAGAGCTAGACACAAAAATAAACCACTGTACTCAAGAAAACAATTCATTCCTTGTCAGAGATTATAAAATACTTTCAGCTTTGGAAAAGCTTGCATACCAAATAAAGAAAGTGCCAAGCAGTACGGGGTGTAATTATAATCTAAGTGAAATACTTCAGGCACTATCATGGTCATTGCTATTTTCCTCGTTCAAAGACCGATACTCCACTGCAGCGCCACTGTTCCGATACAAGCCGTAATGTTGGACCATGAATAGAATGTCAAAGCAGACGGAGAAGAGGCCGAGACCAAACTTGGTCGGATTTCCGAACACATTCTGCCAGTCATCTGCACAGCATTTCATCAGTATGGATTACCGTCTGTACTTTTGTCACCAATAATAATAATTAATCATACTTGTATCATTATTAAACTATGCAACACAAAAACTACCAAAATTGCCTAAAAGACAAATATAAATAATAAGAAAAAAATATAATATATATTATTTTTGTTCTTTTCCTTTCGTTTGCAACTTATATGTATTCATTTATACTTTGTGTAACTGTCTTGTTTTGAAGACGAAATTAAGATTATATATTAAAAATTAAAGCCAGAATAGGCAGCATGTTTTTCAGGCAGATAACATGCTTGCGAAGCAACTATAGTATAACAGTGTGTTAGATGAATCGACATGCTAGATGAATCGACATGCTAGATGAATCGACATGTTAGATGAATCGACATGCTAGATGAATCGATATGTTAGATGAATCGACATGCTAGATGAATCGATATGTTAGATGAATCGATATGTTAGATGAATCGATATGTTAGATGAATCGACATGCTAGATGAATCGATATGCTACATGAATCGACATGCTAGATGAATCGACATGCTAGATGAATCGATATGTGAGATGAATCAATATGTTAGATGAATCGACATGCTAGATTAATCGATATGTTAGATGAATCGACATGCTAGATGAATCGATATGTTAGATGAATCGATATGTTAGATGAATCGACATGCTAGATGAATCAATATGTTAGATGAATCAATATGTTAGATGAATCGACATGCTAGATGAATCGATATGTTAGATGAATGAATGGAAAGACCTACAAGATCGGTGACATAAAATACGAGTATAAGCTACCGTCTGTTGGAGGCTGAGAACTTGCCAGAAGCAATAGTGACGCTTGTTCACAACTTTATTCTGTTCTATAAACATGATCCATACTACTAATCCTATCGGAACAAATACAGATAGCTACGAAAAGTTTCCGACGCATCCACGAGACAAGTGTACAATACATTAACTCAATCCAATTGAGAGAAAGAACACAGGAATTATGAGAAAAATACACAGCTATTATAATAATTCCTATTAATAAATGAATATTCTTCAGGTACGGCTAGACAGCAATAGACTCACTGTAGTTGTATGAGATCATGAACATCTGCATGATGCTGAACGTTCCCCCGGTGAAGTCGAGCAGGACGTTACCGATGCTCCAACCCTCCGTGCTCTTCCGACGGAAGTTCATCAAAGCCTGGAAACCAACAATACATGAAAACATCCGACCTGAAAGTAATATCACAGATAGATTTAAACTCTTGTTAATCTTCTCAGCCATTTACTACTGCATTACTTGCCACAGTATTTGAATATCATCATGCACATACCGTGCAGTACTAGTAAAATATAAATAAAAAAACTGATAAATAAATAATGCATAGCTGATGACGATAGTGCTCTTTCTGAAGACAGGTCATGACGATGGTTATTTGTCTTACGTATTACTATGCCTGACTTAAGCACCAATCCACTAGGCCAGATGAGCACGGGTGAGTGACCAAGGTCCTTCCCGTACAGGCAATGGAGTGTTAACAATTAGCCTAGGTTTGCTACCGAACACAATCAGTCGTCGCTGGAAGGCGAACCCACAATCTCTTCACTGCGAGGCGTGAACGCTAACGACTGACCTATTCGGTCACTCCGAATATATAATGCATATGCATAGATATAAATATATATTCACACATTCACTCGTTTGACCAAAGAGCTTGCCTGCATACCTGCGGTGCATATTTGATGAGCGTGACGACAAGTTTCATGTACGAGAAGATGTAGAGATAGCTAAGCCACGTCAACTTCCCACCGATGACGATAAAAAGACACGTGACGGCGACAATGCCAAACGCCGAGAGTATGAGACGACAGGTGAGAGACACACGCTGGTTGTTCCTCTGAAAGAAGCAAGACGCTGATCAAATAACGCATTTATTTCACCCGTAGTCTAGTCTATGTAGTCTAGTCTACGTAGTCTACAATTAGCTTTCGCAAGATGTCTGTGCTGAACACACGCATGCGCTTTAACTTTTCCCCAGAAGGCCCTCTTGTGCTCCTTTAATTAAAATAAATAAAGTTATCAAATATTTGTCAATAGGATAAGTTCGCAACAGTAATTTACTGGTATAACTCAAACAAAAAAGTAAACACTACGAACCTGGTTCTAAACATAATTATTAAATATCTTTTCATTTCTTAATCATGTCCACACTAAAGGTCTCTAGTTTCTGATTGCCTCTAACCTTTATGTTCAAGTTTTACATGGGCACAGTGCTATCAGCTAAACACTAATCGTGTTCTAAGAGACGTATTCAGATGCTTTGTTAACATCTCACTTCCTCTGGCAAAGCTCACTCAGCCACTTCAATTCCGATCATAACCTGTTTCACACACGATCCATCAGGCGAAACTTAAGAGCCAGAAATCTTCTGAAAATAATCTTTCATACATTTACTCATTTTCCATCTACATATATAAAATCGCACTTTTTCAGGTGTACGTAACACCCGAGTCAGACTCGACTACAGCTCCAAATCATTGGAAACAATTTGATTTAATGTCTGCGTAGTCTTGGACTAAAACCAACAATTCAATTATAATAATGTTACATTATTAATGTTACATATTTTAATCGTAAAATAATTCACCTCATAGACGCAGGCCTGCAGAATGCAGACCATCGTTAGGACCAGGGCATGCAGAGCAAACACGACATCATTCAACTCGACGGGTATCATTTCACGAGGATGCTGATCCTCGTACTCGGCCTAACAATAACAGACAAGTCTTGACACAGATTGATTAATTAATTGGTGTTTAACAGCACGTCAGCACAAATAGGCTATATTGTGCCTTCAGTGGATAAAAACTTCACCTTGAAATTCAGTTACGGTAAAAGTATCTTGACACAGAACAATAGCAACAGTGCATGGTTCACGACGTTGAGCCGAACAATTGCACTCATTGATCGGTCTACGATTAACCTAAGTAAGCGTGATACCAATTATAATCTATCAGAAATAAAACAGTAAAATTCCTCCATACAAATATAGACCTATAATACTGATCATGACCTTTAACCTTTGAGCCTTAGTGCTCACCTGTTTGACATTACTCACCTGTATGACACTACTCGTGACACTACTCACCTGTATGACACTGCTCACTTGTATGACACTGCTCACTTGTGCATGACACTGCTCACCTGTATGACACTACTCACCTGTATGACACTGCTCACCTGTATGACACTGCTCACCTGTATGACACTACTCACCTGTATGACACTGCTCACCTGTATGACACTACTCACCTGTATGACACTACTCACCTGTATGACACTGCTCACCTGTATGACACTACTCACCTGTATGACACTGCTCGTGACACTGCTCACCTGTATCATGACACTTCTCACCTACATGACACTCACTCACCTGTATGACACTGCTCACTTGTGCATGGCACTGCTCACTTGTGCATGGCACTGCTCACCTGTATGACACTGCTCACCTGTATGACACTGCTCACCTGTATGACACTGCTGTATGTAATTGCTCACCTGTACAAGAGACTGACTCACCTGTGTATGTAATTGCTCACCTGTACAAGAGACTGACTCACCTGTGTATGTAATTGCTCACCTGTACAAGAGACTGACTGACCTGTATATGTAATTGCTCACCTGTATGACCGGGATCCAGTAGAGACCAGTGTTGAACAGCGAGTAGAACGTAAAGCCAGTGAGGTTGAGTGCAAGGAAGTCAAAGTTCAATCCCACGACGCTGTAACAGACGTTCAGAGATACATGCAAATATATGCGGTCATAAAAAATCTAAGCCATAATGGACACTCAGCTACATTTATCTAGGCCTATACCTGTGCTCAGCACAGACATCTTGCAAAAGCGAATATTCTATAAAGGGCGATGATGATGATGAGGTAAGGTAAGATTTTGGATGTTCCGTGATTTTTGGCACTGGTCAAATAGATACTGTTATTCTCATCATTTACACCACAAAAAAGTAAAGATCATTTCATCTCTAAATGAAGAAAATAAACTAATCTATTTTGAATATCAAGAAGTTACAACACTGAAACAAAAAACAACAACATAGAAACAACAATCAAACAAACGCCATTCATACCTTTTCCTTCTCCAATTGACAAACAGCTGTGGATAGAAAGAGATGGACCATGCAACAAAATATATCCATCCTATGACGTCACCGAGGTAACGAAGAACTCTTGTATGTTCGACGCTGACGTGCACGTACGCATGATCCAACCTACAACATCATGACGTGCATCATCATTCACTGCCCTCAACAAACATTTGTACCACATGGCAGGGGCTTCTAGGCTCTCAATCCCCACAATTAATTTTGACGACTGAAATCACCGAAAACAGCTTTACTAATAAATTTGTACAGACTAAGAAAAAACTTGAATAATATCCGAACTACACTCATTGGCACAGCTTTATCTAGTCTATCGCATAGTAAGATGACACAACTTAGAGAGACACCTTGAATTCAAGACGGTTACTGGACAATTTCTGGTGGTTAAATTTTTTCAAAACTAATAAACGAAGGACAAAATAAAGATCTGCAAACAGCAAGAGAGACAAAACTCAACAAATAAACCGAACCTGTGAAACTCCTCTCCTGTTGCGTTGACGCCGACAGTAACTTTGCCGGCTTTTCGGCCAGTAATCATCACAACGGCTCTTTTCGCACCGGCGCTCACATTCAGATCGACTATTGGATCTATCACTCCCACATTATCATCGGGGATGAACCAGAATACTGTCGACACATTTAGCGGAAATCTGAAAACATAAATATACTTACATACAATACAAATATACATATAAATAAATACCTACAGAAAAATTCTAACGCTATTGTGCAGATAGAAATCAAGAATTTACAGCCATCAGGCAACATGAGCAACCTAACAATGTATAACTTTACCAGACTTTACAAAACATCCAAATTGCAGACGGACATTTTTGTTCAGAAACAGCCATATGTTTCACTATGTATCATCACACATACCTGGTATTTGAACAAAAACCCTTTCCAATTGGACTCGTTAAGTTTCCAAATATTGTTTCCATCAGTCAGATATAACAGTGGACTAGCAGTGCTCACACAAGTGCTCTAAAGGTGTTCCACAAGACGAGCATTCAGAGTGTTAATGTCAAGATGTGCATTCGACCATAAAATATTTTGCTCCATTAAATCCACATACTGGTAAATCCATAATTAGCAGCACAAGGAACACTCAAATACACCGACTCAAATACACCGACTCAAATACACCGACTCAAATACACCGACTCAAATACACTGACTCAAATACACCGACTCAAATACACTGACTCTAATACAATGACTCAAATACAATGACTCAAATACACTGACTCAAATACACTGGCTCAAATACAATGACTCAAATACAATGACTCAAATACAATGACTCAAATACACTGACTCTAATACACTGACTCTAATACACTGACTCTTATACACTGACTCTTATACACTGACTCTAATAGTTGTGATCAATGCAAACAAGCACATTCCATCACATCACTTCATCGTGCAGTAAAGAACAGGTATCTTCAGTGATATCATACTCCGACAGGAAACTAGCGGACAGAGTGTGATCACAAAAAGTCTACATTCAAGGCACTGGCGAGACTAATGACTACCCACAAATCATTTACCAAGTTCATAAAATACGTAATAATGACTAAATTACCTAAAAGTATATCAAACCAATCAACGATGACGACTTAATTAAATAAAGTCTCCATTCTCACGAGTTTAAGATCAACACTGTAAATATACTATTATCGGTTTCTTTCAAGAGCAGTGACTAATTAACTTTCATCACACATACTTTACACAATAATTTACAGATTTTGACCGTCGATAATCATTCTATGCATGATAATACACAACACAAAACTTTAATCATGAAAACATATATATATGGAAGAAGATCAATGCGTAATAAATATAATTTGAACGATCAACAGAAGAGCCAAGAAACACAGAGGAGAAACATCGATTATTATTGTCTGCTGAATGCAGTCAATCAACGATAAACTAGATCTCAAGAAATCGAAAAAATGCAAACCTAACATGCAATAATTGTAATCAGCAAACTGTCAACTGATACTTGGCAATATTCAAAACCAAAAAAAAAATGCAAAAATTTCAGTTACGGAACAATTGCATTATTCTGCGTGAACATTCTTACTTGAATTCAATAGTCGTATTCTTAGATTTCCCAATTTCCAATGCTATCGAGATTGGATCAAACTTGACCTCGTTCAAAGCTGTAATAAAACATACAGAGTACTTGATTCAAGCTACAAGTATGCACAATTAAACAGAGTACTTGATTCATGCTACAAGTATGCACAATTAAACAGAGTACTTCATACATCACAAAGGTAGAAGCGCAGAATAAATAAATAGAATATAAAGCAACTGAAGATTATACTATGCAAACTGAAGGCCATGTATTTCAAATGTCAAACCTTAAAGTACAATCAGGTCATGAGCACCGAGTACGTGTAGAGTGCATGAGTTAAAATGTTCATATTACAATTAAAACTCCTCGACACCTTTTCAGGACAATGCGGATTAGTCATAGATTTAGCAAAAAAGGCTTAGAAATAAATGATATTTGATCTATGTAATCATCGATCAGTCATTGTAGCCATGGATCAGTCTGGCAATCCATCAGGCAATCTATTGCACATATCATAAAGTGCAGCCGAAGTTATCAATATATTGTTATTAACCTCACACAGTGCTCACGATAAATCAGATCGAAACGCAATATGCAGCATCTCGCTACTAAACAAGTTTTATCAAATAAATAGAACATGACAGAATGTTGCAAAAGACAGCTAACAACACTGTCTTCAAAATAGTATACAGTATTTTCTCAATACTTACTTGAAGTTGTGTTGCCGTCTGGATCATCGGAATAGTAAGTAGCACCACATAGACTCGATGCGATACAGCACAACAATATCGCTGAGCGATACATCATGATTCTTTGATACATAGTCCTGATTCAACTCACGACGAAACTGAACCACAGGAAGTCTTGAACTGTATATAAATCTGTACAAATGCAAAATATTAAAATAAATATGATAATGCTCAGACTGAATGTAATTCGTTAAGAAGTAATTTCTTCGATCCTTTAGGCCTATGAAGGAGTACAGATGATAAGCCAGGGCCCATACAAGTATCGATAATGGGCATTTAGACAGCTTACAAAATATCATACACAAATTGAAACATTCCTTTTGTTCAAATTTTGTTCCGGGTTGCGAGTGACAAATACACAGTACAGTAGAAACATGTGAAAATACCAGCCGAACCCAGATATGCATTCAGGCTCTGAAATGATGACTTCTGGAATCTGAGTCGCAAAAGTTAGCATTGCAACAAAGGCACTCGCACAAGTATCTACATCGTTTAGATTAATGATAGGATTAGACTTCAAGATCAGGCCAGGGTACAACCTACGGATGTGCTTGGGTTCAAAGTTAGGGTTGGTTTTCAGTAACGATGCCGATAAGGCTGGTGTTTATACATGAGGTTAACTAGTTAACGGCTGGTTAATTGCCTCCTGCACTGCTAGCAGCACCCAAAATTTTGAACACAAAAGTAAGTTTTTAGAGTTTTCATCAAGAATATTTAAAGCATTATTTAAACCTTCATACACGCAAATAGATAG
>JAQFYQ010001104.1:0-14166 GCA_034694885.1 Buchholzia appendiculata | reverse complement strand
GGCAGTCAAGTCTGCACACAGTGTATGAGCTGTGAAAGGTTGAGTACCTCAGGTCTTACTCTCTACTCCTGTACACCAGCCGTTAAGTCTACACACAGAGTGAGTGAGCTGTGAAAGGTTGAGTATCGCATGTCTTACTCTCTACACTGTCCTAAATCTGTACACTGACCGCCATGTCACATGGTCCATGTCCATGTCACATGTCACATGACACGCTGCTAGAAATGTCGACAATGCAACGGATTCCGAGCTGCGCTTACACAATACTGAATGTTCAGCTGAGACAAGTATGATGATAATGCTTCATCCCGTTACCCTATTCCGATATATGCTCGACAGATATAGGAAAACGAGCCAGGTCATTGGCGGTAGCTGGAAATGTGAAAGCCTGTAAATGCTAGGCATCATTCAATATACACGTTCCAATATACTGCATGCCCTTATGTGAGCCAATACCTACCACAGCACCATACAATTACATGAACTAAAGCTAGCTACTGTACGCACTCTCACCTGAGCTAACGCCTGTCACGGTACCGCGCAGACCGAGTGGAACCGAGTAGCCGTCGCGCACATTCGCGACTCGATCAAACAGCTCAAACGTCGCGGTGGGGTCGGGGGTCGTGTGCAAGTGCACAACGTGCGGCTGAAAACATATCAGAACACAAATTCATTTATATACAAATTAGCAGCAACATAGAATTGTTAAATATAATATATATAGCAATCACTTTACTATACTACCACCATTATAAATACCAACAAACAAAAAAGAAGCACGAGATCTAAATAGCAACAACAGAATGAAAGAAGAAGACTAGAGGCCTAATCACAGCAGATGCATACCAGGTACAGAAGATGAGGACGGACTTGCATTTTGATCTTCTTTTTCTTCTTGTCTAGATTCTGTAACATCAAAGCAAAAACAATCGATGTGATATTAAAAGGTCACAGTTATATATCACCATCAGCGTTCTCACTCAAGTCAAAACTAAAAAGAGTCCAGGACTCTTTAGTCCTAGACTCAAGACTAATTGAGTCCAGGACTAAACCTGTCCTGGTTTAGGACAGGTTTAATTGTCCTAAACCTGTCCCAGGTTCAATCATTTATTGCTATGCATAGAATACAAATGCAACAGAAATTGTTTTCGCTTCAGAAAACAATTTACATTAAGAATCAATTAATACTTCACGAAAGATAATTCGCTGAAATCTCACCTCAGGATTGTTCAACTTAGGAAAAACACCCAGACAAACAAAGTGTTCACTGTACTTTCTAAAAAGTTCAATCATTGAAATTTACTAACAAGAAATTGTTTTTGATTTGTAATGCCAACATGTCCCACACAACATTACATTGAGTTAATCAAAATCATCAAGTTTAATTACCACCGCTCGCTCTGCCTCCCTCTCTATCTCGCGAATGACGAGCTCATCGAGCATCATGCTTCCAGTCTTGGACGGAGCAACGCTCTTGCACGGTAGAGCTTTTAGGAAAGCCTTCAGCTGGTTCACCATCTCAGCACTGAAACATACCGAAATACAAGAGCCTAGATCCAGTCAAATAATAGAAGCTTCCACATGGCACCTTTATACTTATTCCTAAAATATCAACAGCCAATCAAATTTGTATGCGTACAATTTAGAAAATAATCCCTCAAAAACGTCCGAAAGATAAACCAGATCTAATAAAAAATCGTAAATCCAAAGTTTTATTCCAGTTTGTACAAAAGTAATATAAATTAGAACATAGAAAAAGAAATAAACATAGAAATAAGCGTATCCGACTCACTCGTCTGGAAAGAGTTCAGAAGAATAGTAGTTGTCATTCATCTTGCTCTCTTTGATCTTTTCAAACATCTCAGGATATCTAAAATATTTTACAAACACAACACGACGCTACATGAATAGAACCTTGATCAGAAGTCAAGAATTAGGTAACAAACATCAATTCATGTAATATACAAAACACAACGCAAAAAAATAATGTTCTCAAAGAAACAGCTGTATTTTGAAAACTCGCACAGATATTATGATTTTATAATAATAAATACGATCATTAATTTCACCCCATTTGCTTGTTCGATTAAACAACAAGCAAAATATGCCAAGTAAAATACTGTCTTGAGCTGCAATCTATCTGCTGCAGCAAAGACGATGCTAAGATTATTTCATCATCATCATGTTGTTTGTGTCCCGCCCTGGCCTCCGTCAGGCTAGGGCCCCGTTCCGCCTCCGGCTGCCGACACTGCGTCCTCCCACAACTGGAGTAGATCGGCCACTGCCACGGGGTCTCTCAATAGATCCAGGGGTTCCAGGTTGGTGTTCATTGAATGGCATTAAAAGAGGTGTGAGGTGTCGAGGGAATGGGTTTTGCAGAGTGGGCAGAGAGGTGATGGATGACCTTGTGGGTTGATTTTGTTAAAGTATGAGTGGAGAAATGGTGATTTGTTAGCGCGTAGTTGTGCAAGTCTCCGTCTGGATTTGCGGTTTAGGGTTCCTTCTGTCTTGTTAATGGTAGGTGGCTGTTGTGATATTAGTTTGTTAGGTTGTTGTGTTAGTAGGTATAGCTGGGCGGATTTGGTGTGTATTGATTTGAGGTTCAGTTTGATCGAGTCCATTGTGATTGGTGCACATGGTGTTTGGAATGTTGATTGTGTACTGGTCCCAATCGTTGAAGATGGTTCTTTTCATTTTTCTTGGGCATTGTGAGTTTATGGTTAGTTCGTGGAGTGGGTGGGTGTGATGCTGTGCTTTTTGTGCCCTACAAAAAGCACAGCATCATCATCATCATCATTATCACCATCATCATCCATTTATAGTCTACCATTTGCTTAAGCAAGATGTGTGACCCTGAGGGCTCATTACTGCTAGATTTTTATGATCGCATGCAATTGCTGACGCAAACTCTGATCAAGAATTGGGTATTTCCCTTCTTCAGAGAAGCCTCATCATCATCATTAGTCAAGATTAAACATACAAAATGAGAGTCTACTGTACAGATTAATATCTCCATACGCCTTAAAAAGAGCAGCAATTTGTCAGAAAATCTTCACAGTAATTTAGAACCCATCAATCTATCTGGGTAATAAGAATTAAAGTTAATTTTACTTTGAGAGATAATCTGCCAGAATGTCGGCCACTTTTCCCGAGTACAACCATTCACCCTCCACTTTCTTTGTGTAGCCAGGAACCTGTCACAGAATGCATCACATGTCTCTACAGCACGTCAATCAATTAGTCATTAATTAATTAGCACAATTAGCAGTGTGCAATCGGTCATCAATACTCACTGTTTCAGCCATATTATGCATTGAATGATAATTGGTAGTGTATTACTGAACAAGTCACAATTATTATTATAATACTATTATATATACTCAATGTCAACTCAATGGTTCTGCTGGATGCAATAATCCTCAATAATTGTCAGTTGGGATGTGGACTAACTCGTATATCCCAGAACATCGATGGATTAATGCGACATCAATTGCACTTTAAGTTGTTATAAAAATAATGTTGGAAAACAGCAAATAAGCTCTCATGCAGCAGTTTCATAAGTATACCTTCTCCATATTGTAACAAGTTTTACCACTCTGGCCATCCAACTGTTCAAACTCAACCTTCATCAAAATATAACAACTGATTATAATTAAAATAATATATAATCATAAATACTAGAATCATAGATTGACAATATTCCGCTTCTTACGTATTTCATATGTAATTTGTATTTCATTCACCGACAAAGCTATAGTCCAACCCCCCCCCCTCATACATAATTCACTGACAATGCACCACCTCCCACCCTCTCTCATACATATAATTGAACAACCTCTTGATCAGATTTGTTGAACTTGAGGTTGAGTCCAAGATTGAGTCGTTCCGGCTGTCTGTCGGCCTTGGAGCCGACAAGTAGATAGACAGTGCCGGTGATGCGGGACACAAGATGAGAAGAGATGCCGAGTCTCTGGGCCAGACTGTAGCCGGGGAAGTACCGCAACTCATAATGCTGAACACAACGACACATCGTTCAAATTATAAATCGGTTACATCACTTGCTGCTTGCAGGCACCAACCATTGCTTAAACATAACAGAATTGTATAATCTAATTAACACAATATCATGATCGTCATCATCATCATCGTCATCACCATCAACATCATCGTCGTCAATCGTTTATAGTCCAATATTTGTTTGCGCAAGATGTTTGTAGTATAGACTTCATCGAATATTGCGGAGGGCTCATTATGGATATATTTTATGACCACATGTCCTGCTGACGCCGACCCGTACCGGGAATGGGGTGATTTCCCTTCCTCAGAGAATACAATACAAATTCTTCTGTGCATCAATGTATGACAGAGGCAAAACTTCAACGCAAATGTAAATAAAGGAAAGCAAAAGATGGAGAAAAAAAAGTTTCTACTGACCCCTTGCTTGTTCATGATAGTTTTCATTGACGGCTCGATAGGTATTGTAAAGCTGACACGAACGCGAGGATCATCCTTCAGTTCTACGTCCAGCACCTGCACGCAATGCACACACGGCGGTCTACAAATCATCCATCACTCGCACGACTTGCATACACATGCACTCAAATCTGGCGCAAGGTCTGTACTAATTAAACTTAGCTATATATTATATCATGTAAAGTATTATAACCAACTAAGTACAGATACACTTATATCTCATTCAAGTATGGTAATAACTAGACGCATATACAATTACGTCTAATGCAAGTAATGTAATAACTAAAAGAAGATATCCGCACACGTCTTTTAATAAAGAAGCAAAATACACCCATACATGAATCAAGTCTATATATCCCTAACTGGGCTTACATCTCACATTATTGTTAGCAAGTTAGTAATTAAGCACACACCATTAACCGCAAGTACAGGTCAATACTTAGACAAGACATTCATCACAGCACACGATAGACTCAATGAAGGATGGCTAGGTGTACATTAACGTAACAATCAAATCAAATCCTACCAAGAAAATATGCACATTACGAACTTAACGTTACACAAAATAGACCTACTTCTCCCATAGCTCCATAATGTGGGTTGCCTAGCAGAAAGACGGTCGTCGAAGGCTTGAACAGTTCGCCCAGCGTCTTGAACTGCGTAAAGGACTTGTCGCACACAGCAATATCCTGTAACAAATTACACAAATGAAGTTATCAACATGGATATATTTCCGCTATCTCCCCTAGCAACATATTTAGGGAAAAAACGGAAATGAAACCTGAAAAAAAAAAATATTTTCTCCAACTATACGAGCCTTGAACAAGCAGGAGATGTAGAAAAACAAGCAAAAAAAACAAGCTCGAGCTGATTGACAATTACACGAATGAGCATTACGTCGCACTAGTAGGCAGACATTAAAGCTTTGGATTGGCCGACACAATCTAACCGCCCTTGAGTTTGTGATAATATTACACTGCTTGTTCGGAGCAATAGCTTATGATCTGATGCTCTTCACAACAAATCTCACTACTCATCTTGCAGCATCCAGAAAGTGGGCAAAGGAACACAGGAAGTCTATTGTAGCGTTCAACTTGTCCTAGTTGGACCTCACTGGACTTGGTCAGTGGTGACCAGCACGTGAATCAGCACAAATTACTCTAAAAAATAAGAGTATTAATATATTTGCTCACAGTACCTTGATAACAGTCTGAAAGGCGTACGGTTCAGGACGTGTGTGCCACTGTTTCTCTAGGGTAACCAGTCCAGCATGACCACACACATACCTACAGTACAATAACCACACATACCTTTGAGCATACCTACAAACTTGCACACAAACTTACATACACACGTACGTACGTACGTACGTACCTACCTGCCTGCTTGCCTGCTCTTGTGTGTGCAACTGTGCATGCATACATACGTATGTGTGTATGTAACGTACATATGTAGGTAGATAGGCAAGCAGGCAGACAGATACAGGCAGACACGCAGACACGCAGACAGGCGGGCGGGCGGGCGGACGGACGGACGGACGGACGGACAGACAGACAGACAGACAGACAGACAGACATCGAGAGATAACATTAAACCTACTCTAACAACAACTGAAACAAATACATACATATCAAATATAAGTCACTAAGCACAAGCAACACTTTCTACCAGCAGTACGACATGACTCAAGCAAGATAAATATGCTGCACATGAACATAGCTGAATCATTAAAACTCCAAAGCATTTGAACTTTTTAATTGAAAAAAAAATTTAAGCAAAAAAAATTCATTAAGAAAAACTCAACAGACAAAAACATACAATAAACGTTTAAAGAAGACTGTACCGACTCCTTGCAAGTTTTCGGTCATAGTTTAGACATAATGAAACAAATATGTTACAATGAAATGTGGCTTGCTAGCATTAACATCATTCTTATTCATGTCTTGGAATATGTTGAGAAACCTGAAGAGCCTAAGTTCTTACTTAAGAAGCACAAATCCATCGGCTGATGACTGAATTACGTAGAAGACTCTTACAAAGTTATATACAAACCTTCGTCCAGACATGGGACGCGCGTACACAATAAAGCGTGTAATCTCTCCAATGTCAATACCCCACCGGCCTTTGTACCTAACAACAACAACAACAACAACAACAATATATAACATGCAACACATTTTACAAGGGCATGATGCGTACAAGTGCAGTAACTCCACGCTTTTGATGTTTAATCAATATTTATTACCAGTAATAGATATCGTTAAAGTAAATTTGACAGATCTGAAGGCTTTGAAACTATCATTGAATTGATGATCATTTCATCAGTACTAAGTGATGATAAGCGACAATTAACAAAACAAATGAAATAAATCCAAGTTGCTCTTTGAATTCTTACTTTGCAGAAATCTGATCGACGTCTTTCTGCCAGATAGTAGCAGCATCCCTGTTGAGAGGTTCTGAGCGCAGAGGTGCTTCATCAATGCTTGCCAGCTTGCCAGTGTCTTGTAAACTGAACCTGTAGCAGGCAAAACATTACCATACTCACTACTACCCTGTAGCTGTAAACAATTCTTACAATGCAAAGAATAAACGTAAACAACTCTCAAAGAGCAAATGTAAAGAGCTTTGTAAAGAATAAACGTAAACAACTCTGTAAAGAACAAACGTAAACAACTCTGTAAAGAATAAACGTAAACAACTCTGTAAAGAACAAACGTAAACAACTCTGTAAAGAACAAACGTAAACAACTCTGTAAAGAACAAACGTAAACAACTCTTACTATGCAAAGAACAAACGTAAACAACTCTTACTATGCAAAGAACAAACGTAAACAACTCTTACTATGCAAAGTACAAACGTAAATAACTCTGTAAAGAGCAAGTTAAAAATCAATCTCTATTAGCCAATGACCAAACTGTATAAGCTAAAGATCAATTTTTAAGCTAGTGATTCACTCTATACGCTTGTGATCAACTTCCATAAGTTTGTGATCAACCTGTATTAGCTAAAGATCAATCTCTATAAGCTAAAGATCAACCTCTACACAGACCTTATGCTCGGACTAGCCACGGCGACGACGTAAGCCTCTTGTAGATGAGGCCAACCAATGAACACGCTGCGCCCAATCAGGTCACGAGCAACAACATCCAGATCCTAACAACGCAACCAATCACAAATAAAATAATTGATACATTCATTCAGGGTTCTTACTTGATCACAGCTTAACTAAATATCAAACTAAACAACGTTGATGAAGAACTACCTTTTGAAAAGCATTGACACAGTGAAGACAAAGTCATTAATTTTTCACAGAACTTGCATACTTAACACTACTACTGCATTACAAGAAATACATACTTAACACTACTGCATTGCAAGATTTACATACTTAACACTACTGCATTGCAAGATTTACATACTTAACACTACTGCATTACAAGAATTATATACCTAACACTACTGCGTTACAATAAATACATACTTAACACTACTGCATTACAAGATTTACATACTTAACACTACAGCATTACATGAATAATGTTACGAGGTGCTGCCGTCTGACTTTGTTTGCAAAGAGTAAGCGATTTTTATCTAACTGATTTTCCAGTAATAAGACTGCTGCAGTAACTTGTACTGGAATTGTATTAAAGCAACAATAGACTGTAACATACGCCACAATAAACAAATTAAATACAAATATACAAATTCAATTATCACGATGGAAAAATCAAATATAACACCAATATTAGCCCATACATAAAAATTAAAGCCAACACACATACACACAAAATACCAAGAGTAAGCACTAAGCATAGTAATAAAAACTATGCAATGATACGCATATTTCTCTTCTTACAATTCTACGCAATTGTCCGAATCATTCGTCCGAATATAACCATTTATATTTATAAAATGTTAAAAATGGAATTCTCCAAGCTGTCACACCGTTATGGTAAAAGTTTGACATTGATTCGTAGATAAATTCCCAATAGATATGACAGAATACATAAACGCACCGGAGGTATTGACTCTGTAATATTCAACACCATGCTGTCATTCCGACTCGGCATCTGAAAGACTTTCACACCGGCCTTAAACAGTTCCACCTGCAATGAAATACGAACAATTTCACATCGGCCGTGCATTAATCAATCTTCACGACAAATGTACGTACGTAGCTGCAATATTTTCCAATTGTCCACTTGCGCTACAGTACCGTACAGTGATGTCAGGCTTTACTTTAGATCCACCATGTTCCTCTATGTACTCGACAAGGAGAGCGGCGACACTGTTGGAGTCAGGAAGGGCATCCGGCTGTAAAACTTCGCTTCGATGTCGTATACATACGCTCAGCAGAGTTGAATCACTGTGAGTGTGCTTGTCAACAATGGGAAATTTTGTAAAAATTGGTATTCGCTAGGTGAATTCGTGTTCCACCGGCCCTTTCTGGGATTTTTGTCAAATTTTTGGTCTATTTATAGATCAGTAGGCTATTAATCTATTTATAGCTCAGTGGTAAACGATTATTTATAGATTAGGTGGCTAAGCGGAATTAGAAAAATCCCGGTAGTACCACGACGCCGCCCTAGCGAGTACTGTGGAACCAAGTTTTTAAAACTTCTCCTTCCTTTCTAATTGTGGAGGGAAAGAGTTTGGTAACCTCCAACACGCATTAATTAACTCTGGTGCTAATATATATAGTTAATAAAACTAAAACTTCATTATGCAACTGGCTCAGTGGTGCAAGGTTTTGACCAAGTAATTGATCACCTATTCTAAGTACATACTTCTCATACATGCAATGCTACATCTCGTTTCATTGACACATACATTTTCCAAATTTTTACAAGAGATTCCACTTTAAACACGAACAATTTTAACTTTGGCTTTGAGGAATTTCCATCTATACGACGAGATCAACAATGATGTAGCATTGTAATTAAACAAACTTGGAACCTTCAACTGACACAACTACTCTGTACACAGACTATGCTGAAAACCTGCCATGAATAACACCAATATGATAAGC
This sequence comes from Buchholzia appendiculata, assembly GCA_034694885.1. Taxonomy (NCBI): domain Eukaryota; kingdom Metazoa; phylum Annelida; class Clitellata; order Enchytraeida; family Enchytraeidae; genus Buchholzia; species Buchholzia appendiculata. The sequence goes on along the minus strand of JAQFYQ010001104.1, from coordinate 4,663 downwards.
CCACCTACAAATAATAAACACTTAAAACTATAAGCCATATAGGAACCAGTAATTTCTATAGCAGGGTTCAATTCAGAAAATGTAAAAAGCAACAATAACACTCTACAAAAAAGAAACAATAGACACTTTAGTGACTATTTTGTGACATATGGGCTGTCACGAGCTAACGGAGAAAATTCTCCTCTGTGGCAGTCCATGTTTGCAACGAGAACACAGAGTAAGAACGATACTATATCTTGACTTGCTTATCATCGCAGTGATTACTGTATTGATTGTTATTCACAATATGTTTTGATCTTGGTTCATTGTGCAGTGTAGAACTTCTTACTTTGTGTCACTGTATTTGTTGACTATGTTGTGACTTTGTTGTAAATAAATGAATGCAAAAAAAAAGCAAGACGATTTATATTAAATTCAAGTTATCATTAACTGTAGATAAATAACGACACAGGTGAAGACATACAACATAGATTTTGTGCAAGTACATACTGTATGCTGGATATGTTTGAGTGTAGGAAAGCCACAGAAGTAGAGATCCTGTCTGACTCCATCACACAAACCCTTGTGCAGCCTTTCTAATGGCAGCACAAACCCGTCCTTCGGTATCTCAGTCAATCTACACACGACATAAATGGACCACAGGGTAAACAACAAACGGAACAAGTTTAACTTCTCTTCGTTCAATCACAAAACAGTTCTACAACTCTTGTATATAATTATAACATATTTTCCTCACTTGCAGTCTTACAAGCTAGGTGGATTGATGTTCTGGACGAGCAGGATCAGATTTATACGACAGTCTCATATGAACTTAGCCTTGCAAGCTATGGAGTTAATGAAAATGTTTTCAGTTTTGCAAGCATTGCAGGAGTTATCTGAAATCGCTGTATATTTCTGTGCCTTGCAGGCAAGGTGGACGTAATCTGCAGCACACCTGTACAAGTTTTCTGAAAGCAGAATATACTAGAAGCACCCTGCAGAGACATGAACAGAACATCTACAAATGAGATTAGAGCACAGCCTTGGTGAGTACTTACAAGCCTGGCGAGTACTTACAAGCCTGGTGAGTACTTACAAGCCTGGCGAGTACTTACAAGCCTGGCAAGTACTTACAAGCTTGGTGAGTACTTACAAGCTTGGTGAGTACCTACAAGCTGGCGAGTACCTACAAGCCTGGTGAGTACTTACAAGCTGGTGAGTACTTACAAGCCTGGCAAGTACTTACAAGCCTGGCAAGTACTTACAAGCCCGGTGAGTACTTACAAGCGTGGTGAGTACCTACAAGCCTGGTGAGTACTTACAAGCTGGTGAGTACTTACAAGCCTGGCGAGTACTTACAAGCCTGGCGAGTACTTACAAGCCTGGTGAGTACTTACAAGCTTGGTGAGTACTTACAAGCTTGGTGAGTACTTACAAGCTTGGTGAGTACTTACAAGCCTGGTGAGTACTTACAAGCCTGGTGAGTACTTACAAGCTTGGTGAGTACTTACAAGCCTGGCGAGTACTTACAAGCCCGGTGAGTACTTACAAGCCTGGTACTTACAAGCCTGGCAAGTACTTACAAGCCTGGTACTTACAAGCCCGGTGAGTACTTACAAGCCTGGCGAGTACTTACAAGCCTGGTGAGTACTTACAAGCTGGCGAGTACTTACAAGCTTGGTGAGTACTTACAAGCCTAGCGAGTACTTACAAGCCTAGTGAGTACTTACAAGCGTGGTGAGTACTTACAAGCCTAGTACTTACAAGCGTGGTGAGTACTTACAAGGTATGATTGTTGACTATTGGTGGGTATCTCTGCGGCTGATTGGACGGCAGAGTGCCGAGCGAGTCAGCCGAGTGAGTGTACAAGAGATGAGGGCCGTGACGATTACGCTCTTTCTCTGCTGGAGCGAGAGAGTCCAACAACGGTTCCATCGCCTTCAACAATCTCTCCTACACGACACGGATATACATTCTTACAGTGCTACCACAGTATCTCCTGGCATGATATAACAAACACACGGTATAAAATAAACACATTTACTTCACACACACTCCAGCACACATTCTAACATAGAAAGACATATGCACATCTAGCACTGGTGCCTTCAAACAGCCATCCCAACAGAAACACACAGATAAAAACCTCATACCAGCGTACTCAACAGCCTTTGCCATTGTATAAAATCAAAACACAACTTCAGATTTTTCTAGTATACATTTTTTAAATATAAACAAAATCAACACATGCACGCGCACACACACATATGGTCTCGAAACAGTGCTTCAACAACCTTGCCAATATAAAATAGACAAAAGACAAGTTAGACAAAGGCAAATCTACAGGGTGCGTCAAAAAAAACGGCCCCCCTGGGCAAAATTCGAATATTTTGGCAGCGGTTTATTACCGGAAGCTAACATTTTACAGGGCTGAAGAGGAAGAAATTTGCCATATTTCATCTCATTTTCGTCTGAAAATATTAATTATCCTAAAAGTTATGGCAATTTTAATTTCAAAAAGTCGAAAATCGAGTTTTTTGCATAATTGTACTTATTAAATCGTCCTGGTCAGGTTAAGGTTAGATGAGGGTAGTTTAAAATAATTTTATTTTACACTGGTCTTGATGTTTTACATCCCTGTTACGGCACTGGCCTGTTAAAAGCAGAATTTGGTCATTCTTAACCCAGCCAAGACACACGGCTAGAGACTCCAATAATCCAGCGTTAATGTTGCAATAATTGCAGAAAGCTGCTTGAAGCGTAAAAATGTCGAATAGTTTAAGTCAACGCCTAGAAAGAATAAGACAATGCGAGAACCCAACGCTCCAGCGTTAAAACACTGCATGTAAGCCTATATGTAAGTTTTTGAGGTCGTACTGTGATAAAATGACTCAATTGACAGGCTGAAACTTGAAAGATTGAATGTACTCTCGATCAGATGGCTGTCAGCGGCTTCAAAACTTATAATGAATCCAAAACACAGCAAGATGTCCACAGAAGTTTATGAAGGACACATTTGGTATCACCAAAAATAAGCCCTGTCATTGTAATCATCTACCGAATGCCACTTCAAGACAGAAATAAAATCGAAAGAAATCAAAGTTTAACCATGCTAAAAACTCGATTTTTGACTTTTTGAAATTTAAATTAGCATAACTTTGAGGGTAATTAATATTTTAAGACGGAATTCAGCTGAAATATGTCAAATATCTTCCTCTTCAAGCCTGGAAATTTTCAACTTTCGCTATTAAACCGCTGCCAAAATATTCAACTTTTGCTCAGTGGGGCCGGTTTTTTTGACGCACCCTGTATGTAAACTGAAGTGCTCCAATAAGAGCGAAACACATGTCCAGTACTGACTACACACAGCTGGAGGTCTTGCAGAATTTCCTCGAACCTATGATTTTGTAGGTTTTCATCTTAACAACGCATGGTGTGTTAGAAATGCATCCTACGTACATACAACAATACAAGCCACTAGGCAAGTTTCGTAAACCTAGTGAAAGTCCCATTTCTACCGTCGCAAAGCCCCATTGTCACTTACTTCTTCAATGAACGGAATGAGGACGACAGCCTCCCATTCTTGCTGCTTGCCGTTCAAGTCAGTGAGAAAGTCGACAGGATAGTAGTCGATGACAGGCGACGTGTCGTTAACCATTAAACTCTGCAACGTGCATATAAAGCAATGAATGTAATGGGATTTGAATAATCAATAATAACTACTACCAACAAATCACGCCTACCAAAAAAACTTGGCACCTACTTGCTCCAAATAATCAGTGCAAATTGTGTCTTAGATTAACCTGCTATTCTAGTAGCTATTCCAATAGCCTCCTCCCCCCCCCCCCCCCAATAGCTATTCTTTCAGTCACTCCCACCAACTATTTTATTAACACTCCCCCACACAGATATTTTATTAGCCTCCCCCCCAATAGCTATTCTACTAGTCCCTCCCACCATCTATTCTATTAGTCCCCCTTCAATAGCTATTCTCAGCCCCCCACCAATAGCTATTCCATTAGTTCCCTCCACCAGCCATACCATTAGTCCCCCTCATCAGACATTCAATTAGTCCTTACCAAGAGGTATGCTAACTCAATTACCTGTAGTGGTTTAGGAAGAAGAGCTTTGCTGGCTGTCGGCAGCACAGCCATCAGCTGTTGGAAGGGTAAGAACGGTCGACCCGAGTCGTACTCTATCTTCATGTGTTTAAAGTTCTTTATATCGGACAGATACGGAGCGTAGTGGTGAGGATAGTACCTGAATACAACAGATGGAATGCATTTACACATTACCACAACTGGAAGCATGCCGCCAATACACATAATGCATTCTCATTACCAAAGCCTAACGAAACAGTATTTCTCCCATACGTACACTCTAAATCCATCATCGTCATCATTAGTGCTCTGCCGGAAGGCAGGTCCCTGGTATCCATTTCCTCTACAACTCACGGGGCCTCCGCTTTTCTTTTCATTTGCACATATGATTCCTCCTTGCCCTCCATACGTCATAGATACAGTATGCCATACATATAATCATATACGAGTCATAGATATAATCCTCTATGCAGTGATATTTCAGTTTACTGAAACTGAAACTGAACGGAAAAGAATTTCCAAAAAACTGAAAATACTGAAACTGAAATGATTTTCAGAACTGAAACTGAAACTGAACTGAAATG
>JAQFYQ010001103.1:0-14166 GCA_034694885.1 Buchholzia appendiculata | reverse complement strand
CATTCTCATGCCTAGAACATCTAGGGCCCCCCCCCATCCTCCAGTTTTACACTTTCACTACAGCCCACAAACATGTCCCCTGCACCAGACAAGATCAGACAATTTTCTCATTCACTGTTCTCCGTTCATTTATCTTCAAATTGTACCACCACACGTGATACTATCAGTGCTGCTGAATACAATTACTAGATTAAGAATCTGAATCAATTGACACACTTACATTGTTAAAAACAATCAATCAATAACGGCAACGATATTATCAGCTGTTGAAGCAGCCAATCAGTGGATAAAAAACTAATCAATAAAATAAAGCAAAGTCTGCAGTCACATAAACCCTGAATGAATCACAGCTGGTCTGCTAGATAAGAGTTAGATAATTGGTAACACAGAATCAGAGAACCAATAAGTAGAAGATATCAGCAAGAAAAAAATACCAGAACAATAAAGAAGTATCAAGGACATCAACGTCACGCGACAAGCAGACAACAGGACAAACAGAAAAGAGATCGAAGAATAATAGCGAGAGCAAATTGGAACACGATTAAAGATAACTAGAACATAGACTACAATAAAAAGTACGACAACTGAGGATCACGTTTCATAAGATAGTACAGCCAAAGTCTGATAGGGTCATTAACCACGACTACAGAAAAAGAACTCGAAAAAGATCTCAGCAAATCATTCAGGTAGGAAAGCCATTTCACCTGCGCGGCATTAATAACAAGCAATACCCTCTTTTCCACGTTTCGTACAATGATAAAAATCCTGTGATTGAGTAGTAAAGGAAGACACGTACCACTCTCGCGCGCTCTCTTCTCCAGCTCGCTCGCGCAGAAGAGGACGATGGAAGGCGGTCGATCCGCTTCCGTGATGCCCTCCAGAGTAACCCCAAACACATTGCCTATCAGACAAGACAGAGGAACATCAGTGAGTATAATGACAAGGTGTAAGATGAGAAGCTTAGATTTAGGCTATTAGGTCCACAGACAAGGCAAAGCATAAAGACAAAAATGTCAGAGGCTCAATACAGAAATATACCTCTTCATAAAAATTGCGACTAAAATCTTGAGATGGTGAACTCCACATCATATGAGCTTTATATTTGAAGGTAAACTCTTTATTTAATGACCAACGCAATACCTGACTCATCTAATTGAATGTTGTTATCAGAAACAACACCAGTTAGGCTACTGCCACACCAAAGCACCAATACATCCTCAAACAATAGAAAACAATCCTATATTTTATGTTTCAATCTTTTCGTTCCCATTCAGTCCATATGGCAATCATACAGAGTCATGCATAAGATAATAATTCAAAATTTAAAAAAAAACTACTTTAATTTCTTCCTTGTTATAAATTATTAAAATAATCTTTTGTGAAGCCAAGTGAGCACAAAAAAAGAGAGAGTATAATACATAGTGTTGTATCGATTCGCTCGGTTGGAACGGAAAAAAGGCGCAAAACATGAACTGCGCGAGAATGTGACATGAACTCACATGACATGCTGTCAAAGCTTAATCGTCGTTGTCGCGCAACCGTCTCAGAGTCGCACTGAGGCAGTGCACCGACCGCGCATTGACGGTGACAGCAGAACCCACACACTGGTAACAACAACAAACGAACATTGTAATTACTGTACATTCTAGACAAAAACTAAAGCAAACATTAAATACCGGTAACTATATTTCAATTCTTATATACATACATTGCGAATACACAGCAGAACACCGACTTAGAAACGATAGGGGATATTATTGAATGCCACAGGACAGGCGGCACACAGGGGCAATCACTACTGAACAATGCCACAGGACAGGCGGCACACAGGACAGGCGGCACACAGGGGCAACCACTACTGAACAATGCCATCAACAGATTCAATCTACTGCATCACATGTAATGTTGGGTTAAGGCCCTCGATTATTCACAAACATTATCTGATTGAAGATAAACCCTGAATAACAACTTCCACTAATCAATGGTAAACCGGTCAGGTATTGCACAAGAACAACAGCTGTGTTTTGTTTCCCCATTGTTAGCTCAAACAGATGTGGATTAATTTCATCAGGCTCTACTTTAACCATCTGCCACCACTACATCTCTTTCAAATTGTCACGTTGTGGTGTAAAATCTTGACAACACAAAACAGATCGCCTCACCTAGAAGCTGCATGCTTACCTTAATCATTTATCATCCCCACGGACATTGTCCAACTTATAGCGAGTTGGACATCATTAAAATGTTTCCCTCAATCATTTTGATGAAATCGTCTTCAATCACATCCTTGCATTTGATAAACTTAATAGAGAGTTTAATGATTATAGATTTTACTAAAGCATCATGTTTCAGTGGCAAGCCCTTCCTGAAGCTAATAATCTCACATTGAAGAACAAGGTGATTGTATAATTGTATAACCTGACATTGACAGTCTTGTCAAACAAAAAACTCTTAAGCAAAATGATGATAATGATCATGATGAAGATGATGATGATGATACTGATGACGATGTGAGCAGGAGGGAGGGGGGGGGTACGTACAGCAGCACTGGTAGCCCTGGCGGACGAGGCCCCACAGAAAGTAGTTACACAGATGACAACGTTGAACTGAAGAGAAAGTGTACTCAGAAAGACGGTGGTCCGATAGACTGGCTCCCTGACCCAGTGATCCTTCCTCCACCACAGTCGCGCTCTACACAAAACACAACAACGTTAACAGATTACTGCACGTTTTTCTCCCAAAAATATAACTACTACTTTCACAGCAGCAGTAGCACAAGACAGCGTATATGGATTACTGATAACAAATGTCTGCACACAAAACACTGTTTACTATATAGAGAAACAGAGAGACAAAAATTACATCAGGACGTAGTAGTAGTAGTAACCAATGAAAAAATGTCTAGAGACATCTCAATAAAGACACAGGAATAAACTACCTCCTAGACATGATGCAGAGAGTAAAGACAAAGTCTACCTACTTCCGTTACCTAATTCTATTACTGGTAGTATTAAAATCATGAGCCCTTTACATTGCTGCTAAACCGGGAGCATATCTTGTCAAAATGACAACGGTTATTGTATAATTTAATCAAATTATTACACGGTTATTACATAATTTAATCAAATTATTATACGTAGTACGTATAGAAACAAAGAAGAAAGCAGTACTTAATGTTTCTATCAGCGGTCAGTTTAATGAAGAAAGAAGTACTAACCATCTGCTGTACAGCAGAAGAACGACCACACAGTTCATCCACACACGCTAGGATTGACTGCTGGTGGAACTCATCGTCTATACGCATTGCCTGCACACATACACATACACACGTATGTACACATACGCACAAACACACACACAGACATATGCTCAAACACATACAAACATTAAATAGATTACAGATGTATGCAAATACATGTACAAACATAAGCAAGTTAGAAACATGTGCACAAACGCATGCACACAGAAATACTGCTACGCGCATTTCAAAACCTTTATGAATACATACACGCTCACACATGTGCAAGTACAAGACAATACAAACTCACGCACACATACACTTAAACACACTGAGAAGCACACACACAACTATACTAACGTTTTTGAAAAATCATTGAGGCAATAAATACAAAAGCATTAGCCTATGCATACTTGTTAAAACTGTCAATCATCATCAACATCAACATTTTTATCATCGATTTCATCATCATCATCACCAGAAACTTCACGTCACTTAGCCGTCCAAAAGCTGTCATCCCTTCCATCCGCCTAAGTTGCCGTTTCCCATCAATTGTGTAAAACTGCGTCACTTCAAACTGTAGCTTAGTCTATAGCTGTACGAAACTGGACTAAGTCGTCTCCTCTCTATCTTTCACTAATTACATCAAAAACAACTCGCCAGCAAAAACTACTCGGCAGGATAAAAACAAACATATTTACTACAACCGTTACGACGACGACGATGTTGCTCACATACAGAGACAGTCGGCTACAAAGATTACAACAACTAACTCAAAGGTCGGAGCTTAATTCCTCCAGCAAAGAACTCTCACAGCAACAGCTGCAGCAGCGGCGCTTAAACACAGTCCACCACTCTTCGCTTCTTGCTTGTACGGTAGTCTGTAGCTGGTTGTTGTCGCGCTTCACGTCTCGTCGCTTGTAGGAACTGACGACTGTGTCAGCGAGGACACGGCTTACGACCGCCCGACCATCTCGTCTACTTCCCCTCTCACCGCCACCGCACTACCGTCAAGTAGGATCTATTCCATATTTAGCTCCCACCCTCCTCTCTTGATGATCTCCCCAAAGAACGATGACTACGAAATCAGTAATTTTCCTAACACGATCAGCTTTTCTTCCTCTCTTCTCTCCCTAGCACTACGTCTACTCTCACGACCACTCTCAATGACTGCAACGCTCTTCTCTCTCTCTCTCTCATCACAGGAAACTCGACCCACATTGTACAGCACAAGCCGTGCAGAGCTTACGGCTTAAAATGATTCAACGCGGCGCACAGCTCTACAGACAGAAAATATTCCTCTGCCATATAATATTATATGCATATAGCTCCTCATAACAATGCGTATTGTGCTTAAAGAATAAGCCACGCCCATCGGATCTATTATTACTATAACTTCGTCGCTCGCAAGAACCGACTAGCATGTCATATACAACAATCAATGTATTCGTGCCCAACGCTTCGATTCACCTCTCCACTTGACAGTCACGACACAAGTCCATAGTAAATCTTTCTACCTACCTACCTACATATCAGACGCGGCGCTTCTGCTGAGCTCACCTATACGTGCAACGCCAAGGGATTCTATTGTACCGGGCCCAGTATGGGCCTACTTATTATAACTATTATATAAGTATAATGCTACTGAGAAGTGAATTAGACTTCAGTATCCTTGGAGTTAGTCACTCAATTGAACTGTGTTTATGTGTGCGAGTGTGCGTGTGTGTACCAACTGTCGAATGTGATTAAAAACTTTATCTATGCAATCACAGGGCCAAGGCTGGTAAACAGAATCGACTTGTCAGATAGAAAAAGTAGACCGTGCAGTTATATAAATGTTAACAACTGTATTGAACAAGTAGGCCAACAAGTTACTATACGCCTCTGGTAATATATGTTTCACAACTCAACGATGTTTTGAAACACTCCAAGCCAAGAGCCATAGTAAGATGGAGACGACACAACAAAAACAAACAGTACTTCAACTAAAAAATATTACATCAATATTTCACTTTTTGCAAAACTTTTTCACACAAAGCATGGCTAAAAAATCAGATTTAATCATCAAATCTGAATGCATACGAGTTATTTTTACTAGCATACACACATTAACAACTGATTTATGTGCAAACCATTACAACTATGTATACTACATAACTTCAAACACGCTGTTGATACCAGTCAACTATGCTTGTATCATCAAGGGAAATATGCTTCATATTTAATGTGTAGCTGAGGGGGGTGGGATTCTTTCTCATATACCCTGGAAGGGTTGTCCTAGAATCGAGTTTACAACGGAATTGTAAAGCCTGCTAGCGGAATGGTGAAGGTATTAGGAAATCACCTGATTCGATGCAGTAGTTTTCTGATTAGAGCTGCTTCACTTAGCATCAACAATGCGTAAACAATCAGAAATTAGATTAAAAATAGCAAAAAACAAGATTAAAAATTGTTTTCAAATAGACCGTCTAGAGATTCCTTAAGCTATATACATCCCTACTGAGCTTAATGCTCATTTTGCGGAACGAAAGTTCAATGCAAACAACAACAAACACTGGAGCAAAATCTGAGTACAGCAATTTCATTCAAGTACAAGTATTAATTTTGCTGTATCTGTGTCAACAACATTAAACTAACACAAGTCACTACTACATATTCATTGCGTGTTACATTAAAACAAACCAGTTGACATAAAGCTTGATTTGGTGCAAAGCTTGGTAAAGAGCTGCTGCGTTCATACAAAAAGGCACGACTAAATTGTTACTCCGCAAAGCCAAAAAAACATCTAAATTTAATACTTGTATCGCCAAACCAAGTCTTCATTGCAACTCTGACAATAACCAGTGGATGCAATAAGAGTCAAAAAAACACATTATCCCATCCATAAGAACACGCATATGATTCAATTCCATAATGTTACTGTTCCAGCAAAACACGCAATGGAATTCTCCAACCAGTTCTCGACCGGAACATAAATTGAAGCACATTACCAACGCGCGACCTCGAGGGAATGTAACCAATTGGAAGAATGTTCAATGTATCTGCTTCAGTACACCGAGAAAAGGGGGAAACACATCTGGTTTGAGTTTGCAAATCATATCAGCCGTCAATTATCACCCGAGAGAGGGGGTGGGGAGGGAAGCCGAGTAGGAGGAAAATGTTGGAAGATAAGGTGGAAATGATGAGGTGGAGGAGGAGTGAAGAAATCAGGTAAGATCAACAAACACACTCACACACCGGTATACCACGACGCTGGCCAGCAGCTGAAGCCAGGAGTGTGCTCCAAAGTAAACAGAGCGTGGGATGCTAAATGCAAAGCTGTTAATTGGACAGCATTTCTGTTTACATCATATTTGCTTCCCTGCTGCACACTTCTTCGTCATATTTAAGCTGATAAAAACACTGCTTTCAGTCCATAAGCGTCCAGAAAAGATAATACACAAGCACGCACACACACACACAGCATCACACATAGAATTACATAGAATTACACACAGCAGATGACAGTTACTAGTGCCACTAAGAAATACCACAACAATAGGACATCAATCAACTGAAATCGTCCATCAATTTCTACTACACTATCCTTCGATTCTACTCTTTAAACAAAAAGATCATTTCAACTAATAATAATACTGTTACTGCTGCACTTTGTTTGATGTACAATAAAAGAACTGTGAATTATAATAATAATAATTATAGTAAGGTTACCGCAAAAAATGTGAAGACAAAAACAGATACAGACAGAAAGAGATATCTCCAGACTAAAAAAGAAACAGACAGAGACCGACAGTGAGAAGAGAGCGACAACAGACATACAGGAACGAATGGACAGATAGACGCAGAAATACAGCGAGACAGATAGACAGACAGGTAGCAAGCGAGTAGATGTGAGTAGTTACCTTAAGTTTGTCTTCGTTCAGAGCAGCCAGATCGTCGCCCTTGATGTCGTGATGCTGAAAGACCTGAGCGTACTGGTAGAGGTTAACAGCAGCCATCCATTCCACTACGTTGCGCGTTGTCCAGTGACGCAACGGCTACAACACACACGGTACAAGTACTCGTTAACCAATTGCAGCGTGACAAATTAACACACACCTAGTCATTAACCAATCACAGCCTTTTAAAGTAACCTACACCTAGTCATTAACCAATCACAGCTTGACAAAGTAACCGACACCTAGACATTAACCAATCACAGCTTGACAAAGTTACAAACACCTAGTCATTAACCAATCACAGCTTGACAAAGTAACTGTCACTCACTAATTACTCAATCACAGTCCGGTAAATTAATTAAAACTTACTAGCTAACCAATAACAATATGACAAATTAATCCAAAAGTCCTGATTAACCCATGTAATTACATCACACGGCTACAACACACCTTTAACGTATGTCTAGCTGTAGTTCAACCTATATATCCCGTTGACCAATAGTAAACCCCTTTCTCAACGGATGATTCGGTCAGATACAACTCGATGAAGCAAAATTATGTCAACATGAATACAGATAATAGACTACTATTTGACACAACTTGGAAGGGAATAACGTTGTCAAGCTGTGATTGGTAAATAAGCAACGCTCACAAACCGGTCACAATACTTTAGAAATCACAAACCTTAGGATCATGGACGATTCGCCGGTATACTTACATCAACAAACAAAATATTAGACATCCAGATTTACACAAGCCTAAATTCAATGCTTATTTAATTACTGTTAATCTATTTCAGTCTGAAAGCGGAGTATCGTTAAATTTTCTTTTACCAAATAATTTTATCCATGACAGCAGCTACGAAAACTAAAAGTAATTCTACCATACAAACAACGCCTTGTTCCTTCAATACCTCGCTCTCTCTCTCATACATTAGCTAAATCCGTCAGGATAAATGACATTAGAACTTTACTTGAGCTTTATACACAACAGAGAGAGAATGAAGTATGACATGTTTCACAATAGACGCCCCTCCCCCACCACCACCGACTCATCACCCTCCCACCCCACCGTCAGCTGTAGCTTGTCCTTCAACGCTGCTAACGACCGCACACTTAATCACCATTACATACATTGTTCGTCTATATCATCTACTACATCACAGCAGTACATAGCAGCAAGCAGCTACTGTACACACAGTGTACTATTATAATAGCTGTAGATGTAAGAGAAGACCAAGCGTGGCACGTGCAGTTTGAACTAATTACAAGAACACTGAGAGAGAGAGAGCGTTGCCCACCCATTAAACTACTTCACAGTGGCTGTAAATTACTGAAGTTAGTTAAACGTGGAAGGAAGGAAAGGTCTGACATAAATACATTATAGTGTTGCCGTTTAAACGGTGTGTTTTTACAGTTCTAAGAAGCCCATTTCTGTACATAATAATTCAAGTATGTTAAATCAATGATAGTTTCACAGATTACTATGACGACATTATAACCGTGATAGCATTGTTATGTTTTCTGCCTCCGGTTTGTAACGTTACATACACTGCATATCTACATCCGCTTTATTATTAGTTATTACATAAATACATATGACATTATATAATATTAACACTTTGTTGCATGCCAAGCTTGCCTGTATTTCGAGTCTATTGTAGGACTTTAACATTTATTTGCACTTTGTGTTGTTCTGCACTGTTTTTTGTTTCTTTACCTTTTGTTTACTTATTACCTGTATTTAATTGTTTGTCCTTCTGCTTTAAGCAAATTAAACACATAAATATTAGGCCACTAGTCTAATAAAAAATTTACAAATCCATCAACAAATTTGGACTCGAAACTCGAAACCTTATTAATCTAAAGGCCTGAACTAGTCACTACCAATCTACATCGCTATGAACACTAACCGTCAGCTCTGCTAAGCGTGTTTCATGCATAATTAGCAGTGCCCAATTATGTAATTAGTAATTGTATCAGTCTGCCAAGCTCACTACAACTCCCACCCCCAAATCACTCCCCCCCACTTGATCTACACCTGCTATACGCTAGTTCAGAAATCTCACAAGAGTCTTAAATATAACACAAGAGGATAACAGTTGGCTACCAGCTAACCGTCTCTCAACTGTAAGTAGAGAGAAGTTGAGGAGGAATGTATAACGTTATGGTACTTGAGAGAGAGCGAGAGTGGTCTACAAGAGAACCATCAGCCCATGTTCAAGGCCGCCCATGACACGCCTGCCTACCCGCCTGCCAGACTGCCAAGCTGATAACTTACAAGAAGAAAGTAGGCCAACATTTATCATCATCATCATCATCATCATCATCATCATCATCATCATCATCATCGCTGTTGTCGCGATCACTCGAGTGAACTTATGATGCCTTGTCAGAGCTATGATTATACTGAACTTAATCAATGACACTTAACGCATGTTAACACAGCTTAGCAGCAATAGGTACCAACATTGAACAAACAATGCGAAAGATCACAATTGACTGATCAAAATCGACAAGTGATTCTAGTATGTAATTAAGTAGTAAACATAATTAAGCACCGGTATTAAGTATTTTATACCTTAACATAGATCAATAATTATTCTACTACTAAGACTCCACTAGTACAACAACGCCAGTTACTGTTAGTAGTCGTATGCTTGCAGAAACCAATAAATAGGAATCCAGTAACAAACTACTCTTGAACTTTGCCATCAAGCAAGCTTTGCAGCTGAAGAGAATCCAGTTCACGACAAGCAATATTATCTTTCAGGGGTGCGTAGTATTTCTCTCAGCCTATGAACCCCCGCCCCACCCCGCTAGACACCATCTCTGCCTCAGAGTTTCTAGAACGGGTAAGAACCGGGTCGCGAGTAGTCGGTCTGGTAGAGAAGCTGGTAAAAATGCTGTGTACTGCGAAGTAGCACAGTTGCTGCTTCTCTGAAGGTCACGGTCACTACGCTATTCAGTACAGGAGAACTACTGACTGGCTTAGCTTAATTGACCGACTGACTGCCTGGCGAGTCTCTCAGTGCTACTACAGCTGCTGGAGCTGCTGATGTAGTTGCTACAGCAGCTGCTGGTGCCTATTCCAGCTCCGAAGAAAATGCTGCTGCTTAATGCAGCTCTAAAGCTGCTGCTGCTGCTAGCGTAGCGTAAGCAAGTCGGAAGCTGCTAGGTTCTACTCGGTACAGATTTTATCGGTTCATTTTCCCAGTCGCTCCTGCTCTCTCCTCTCTCTAAAATACTTCTGACTTCAGCAGAGAGAAGTTAATTTGAGAGAGAGAGAGAGAGAGAGAGAGAGAGACAGACAGACAGACAGACAGACAGACAGACACAGAGAAAGACAGACAGACACAGACAGAAAGACAGACACAGACAGAGACGGACAGAAAGAGAGGTAGAAAGAGAGACAGAAACAATATCAGCAATACAAAACTTAATATAATATAAAAGGGTAACTTGAAATAATAATTAATAGAAAAATTAGAAAATCAGACAGCCAAATATAAATTAGAATCACAGGCAGAGACCGACAAGACAGAAAGATAGACGGCAAAGAAAACAGACACATAGGGAGACAGAGAGACAGAAAGACAGGAAATGGAGAAACATTTAGCCCATAGCGCGCCGGTGTGTACTCTCAATACGGACCAGGCAAGGTCAATAGTTCAGCTAGATCTTGTGTTGAAATCTATCAGTACCGGTCTCAAGTTGCTATACAAGAACCAGTAATTAGAACCTATAATCATGAGCAGAAGACTCGGTTAGAGAGAGAAAGCTCACTCGGCTAGAAACTGCAGCTGCTGATGAGCTAGATCTTTACCCACAACGCAACGCATGCCTCATGGCAGGTCATCAACAATCAATTTCCTTTTTGCCTTCAGCTATAATTATCTAAGCAGTTCCCGTCTCGCCAATTTACTTGATGATAATAGATTTAGATGAATAACGTTATACTTCTGATAGCTTGCTTTTATTCTAACATTTATATTCTTCATACACAGCTACAAAAGATTATTACATAGAGAACACAAGGTCGCCTCCATAGAGAAACAGACAGAGACAGGCAACCATATAAGGGTTGCATGCAGAGAAAGAGAGAGACAGACAGGCAACCACATAGTGGTCATATGCAGAAAGAGAGAGCGAGAGAGACAGACAGACTGACAGACAGGCGACCTTATAGTGGTTGCATGCATAGAGAGACAGACAGGCATCCATATAAGGTTTTATAGTTTCAAGGCAGCAGCAACTCGAAGGTTACTAATGGCTTTGTGCCATTTACAGCCGCCGTCTATAGGATAGACATGACAAGGTGAGGATGACAGATCCATTTTGATCGTTCCTCCTCTTCTTTTTTATTTTTTCATCTTCTTCTTTTTCTTCTTCTTCTTCCACTACTACTAGTTCTTCTTCCTCGTTAAAATGCAGATAGAAAGAACTTTCAAGCCATTAACCAACCTTGCAACAGTCTACTGGATAATCATAGAACTTTGCCTTCGAATGTATTTTTTCCAGATGTACCTTTTACAGAAGTTTAGGCATGCACAACTATGAAGCTATATAACCAGTGTCAAAGACACTGCTGTACACTCTGGTACTGGTACAGATTAGAGTGTACTACGTAGTACGCTTTGGTACATAAGCCCGTTGTAGTGGCATAGTGTATCAAGTAGCCTGTGGTAGTAGTACAGTGCCAAGTAGCCTGTGGTAGTGGTACAGTATACCAAGCAGAATGTGGTAGTTGTACAGTATACCAAGTAGCCTGTGGTAGTGGTACAAGGTACCAAGTAGTCTGTGGTAGTGGCATAGTGTAATAACTAGAATGTGTGGTAGTGGTATTAGTGTACCAAGTAGCCTGTGGTACCAGTACTTTGTACTCAACTCTCACAATTTCGATCTCTCGATACGGCGCAAAGTGACGTCACGACAGAGATAAAGGTGAGCGGCAGACAGACAGGAGATAAAAACTGCAACGAGCTGGTCTGTCTGTCTGTCTGTCTGTCTGCTGCGACTGGGATAGAGACAGGAAGATAGGGAGACGTGGAGGCTCCGGGAAATAGTGGTAACAGAGAGAGAGAGAGAGAGACAGAGAGAGGCAGAGAGAGAGACAGAGAGAGAGACAGAGGAGAGTCAGACAGAGGAGAGAGAGAGAGAGAGAGAGAGAGAGAGAGAGAGAGAGGAGAGGAGAGAGAAGAGAGGAGAGCGAGAGATAAAGAGAGAGAGGGACCAAGAAAGAAAGACAGTCAGAGAGTGGAGATAATGGATATAAAAATTGAGAGACAGCGTCACAGACAGCTAGCTAGAGTGTGGATCGCGGTCGAAAAAGAAATGTCACGGTCGTGTCACTGACATAACGACAGGGAGAAACAGTGATAGAAAGAGTCGGTGTGTCAATGAAACAAAGGAAGAAAGACAGAAATCTATATATCAGAAACTTATCTGTTTCTACCTATATGTTTGACCATAAATACAAGTTGGGAATGTTTTGGTCCTTGAGCTATGCAACACATCGGAGAAGTTCTTTGAGCCTACCGTCACAGGAATCTGTTCACATTTTATCAAATTTAGTATAACTACTATTATTAAATTATAATTATTATACCAAGAGCCACATTTCGTCAAGCAGCTAGTCCCGCAAACAACACTAAATACCGAAGCATGCAGACAAAATATAAAAGCCACTCTGCAGATCATGTCGATCAAACAAAAAAATCTCTGTACGGCGAGGCCTATAGAAATGAGTATAACATTATGAGTGAGCATAACCTATATACAGCCTGACAGCCTATATACAGACCGACTGCATCAGCAGATGTATTGATTGCTGTATTAACACAACTGTACTGACAGTTAGTATTGACTCTGTAGATCGACCGAACTCAGTGAATGCACTGCGCTGGAATAACAACCGCAGAACCGCGAATCCTTCTCTACAGGGACAAACGCATAGCGCCATGTCAAGAATTCATAATCTTACAGACAGAGAGAAAGAACATATCAGAAGAACGATATCATCACTTCAGCACAACGTCTTTACGTTGAACAGTTCAAAAACAAATACCAACAATGCATACTACATCACAGCAATAATTAAAAGCATATCAATGCACATTACATCACAGCAAAAATTAAAAGCATATCAATGCACATTACATCACAGCAATAATATTTAAAAAAATATTTGCATGCAAATTACATCACAGCAATAATCAAAAATATATTAATGCACGTTACATCACAGCTCAACAATGGGGAGGTAAAGGAGAAATTTTGCTCAAGGCGTGTAAACAGTAAGATACAACAGGCGACAAAGTACTTCAATACAATTACATAAAACCAATCAATTCCTCCTCATCATCTTATAACACATTATACTCAATTCTAACCCACTTCTACCCCTCACCCTATACTATAGTTTAATAGTAGGCTGAGTAGAGGATTCCAGGGTTGGGCTACACACACACACACATTACCTATGTTCAGCACCGTACACAGGGAAACACAGTTCCCCCCCCCCCTCTCCATGATTTCAAATGCAGGGTCAAAAGAATATTGATTACTTTAATTACCGGCGCAGAGAATCGATTTCATTCCACCGATACTACCTGGACAGAAGCGCCAACATGAAACGGAACAAACGATCTATTAACTGAATCACACGGCCGTGGGTACACTTGCACAGCAAGACATGACAGAAGCTGAGTGCACCACAATAGAATCAAGCAAGCTAGGTAAGACCGTGTGAAACAATTACTGTAGAGATAATGAACTGCAGTGAGTGAGTGAACCAGTTCAAGGATACCAGTACATGTGACAAAGTTAGTCATGAAGTATAATCAGGCAGTTCCTCATAATGTTACAGCAGTGTGTATGAAAGAGAGAGAACAGAGATTCTGGAGAGAGAGAGAAAGAGAAAAAGAGAAGAGAGAGAGAGAGAAGAGTAAAAGAAAGAAACACAGGAAATAGAGAGAGAGAGAGAGAAAGA
>JAQFYQ010001102.1:0-14171 GCA_034694885.1 Buchholzia appendiculata | reverse complement strand
CAACAATGGCAAGAACAGCGATAGCGTTAGTCCCGGACACCAATTCAGAAGGTTCAGATTTTAAATTGTAGAAACTTAACACATTTCCGCTGCTGCACATTTCTGCACCAACAACTGCACAAAAGCAACACAATTTAGCTACTGCACAATTTGCCCTTGACAACTGCACATTTCTTGTCAACAACTGCACAAAGTGTGTACAACTGCACGTTAGCGCAAACCCTGCTAATATCGTTAATTTTTTGATTGTAAACAAATTTCTGACCAATCAGGAGATCAGATTTCCGCTGACATAGTTTAGTGTCCTTTTACGTCATTAATTTCTCGCTTAGCTAAAGCCCTAGCGCTTTCATCGAGCGCTTTCCGTCAGTACGGCCTTGATAAATCCACTCGAATGACGAACGACGAATCCACTTTTAACGTGTTACATTACGTTATTGATATTTTTTGAACTTGTTGCACGCTCTTATAAAAAACGGTAACATTTGTTATTATTATTTTTTATTTTATTATATATATTTTTAATACCTGCTAAGCTCTACTAATAATGGATGACCCGATTGACGCGGCGTTTAATTTGTTTGCTTGAGATACCTCAGAAAAATTTGCAACAAACTGATTTCTTTTTTCTGAAGGACATTTATATGTAGTAACACTCGGCGAATTTACCTAAATTTGCCGGTAAAACTGCAGTTTAGGTGCCCAAATTATTTTTCAGTGGTTACGTACTGTGTAGTAATGTTCCGAACATTGTGCAAATATTATAAATGTCATATCATTCATGTTATGTCAATAATGTAGTGCAATGTCATAAATATCACGTCATGTCATAAATGTCATGTCATGTCAAAAATATCATGGCAGGTGATGAATATCATGTCATAGATGTCATATGATATTTTGTGACATTATGATAAACGTTATATCGTATGACATGACCTTTATGACAAGACATGATGCTTGTGACATGATTTGGCATTTATGGCATGACATTTATTACATGGCATAATGCATATAATTATGACATGACATTACATCTATGGCATGGCATGAGATTTATGATATGACATTTGTAACATTTATGACTTGACATGACATGAGATTTATGACATAGCATTTCCAATATTTATGACACGACATGATATTTAGGACACGACATGGAATTTGTGACATGACGTGACATTTATGACATTACATGACATTATTGACATAACATGAATGATACGACATTTATAATAGTTGCACAATGTTCAGAACATATTACACAGGAAGTAAACACTGAGAAATAATTTGGGCACCTAAACTGCAGTTTTACCCATAATTGACCGAAATGACAAAGTGGACAAACTTGAAGTGGAAATATTTTCATCAGGGACAGGTGATATCTACAAGTTCTATGCATATAAATGTATAGCTTGAAATTATCTTCCAGTGATATATTATACTTCTTGGGACCTCTCTCTCTTCATTTTCAAATATTATTTCAAATATTGGTTCATTCCCGACATTTTGTCAAATTTTGCCACAGTAGACTGGAATTTTCTCAGCCCCTATACAACCTAGAGACTTGGTGTAAACTGCAATCAATCAATAGTCCTCATGTGTATCTATCCAATGGTTAACACTGTATGAAGATAGTCGTACTAGTTGTTAAGTTATGCCTTCGTAAAGTACACCGAAAGCGGGACACATTTGCGAGATGTACAGGCCAATCAAAGCGTCAAATGTCAATGAATTTATGATAAACATTGCGTTTTGGAGTTAATTGTTTGCATATTTCTGTGTAACATAGAGGGCATAAAGTGGCTTTTGAAGAAAGCTAGTCAGTTGTTGACTAGTTGGCTCAGCAATGCTTTTTAATCGAGGGGTGCTACAGTACATCGTGTTGTGATATGTCATCAGCCATTACAAACAAAAATTCTTCATTCTGTTAAATGTTATTCGTAATGCAGCTGTAAGTAAAATAGCACAACTCCTCAAGGAATAAGCCTAACAAAAACACTTGGTGGTTACTGGATGTTAAACTAGGGCGGCTAGCTTAAAAAAAAATTAATCGCCAACAATTTTCGTGAGCGTAAAGGGGAGGCAAAGAACCAACACTTGCCCTCATACCCATAAATTTATGTTGTGTTCCCACAGATACTTGTCTTAAACCCAATGCAGAAACCACCACTGCCTGACTGTTTAAATAACTTGCCTTTTAGTCCATGCTGTTGTAGATGAAATATGAAGAAACCGTTTACAACCTGTCCCCCTTCCAATCACGAGTAAAACGTTATGCCGGCGTTACCACCAGGAATCGAACCTGGGTCTCCTGCATGACAGGCAATTGTGCTATCCACTACACTATACCGGCTGCCGCTTTACTTATTGTTGGAAGTTATACTTATCGTAAACATATTCATATCAACACCACCACCCTACAAGGCACCGCAAGACCCGAATGAGTGGTACTATGAACTCGTTAGTTGTAAGCGTCTCACAACGCACCAACACATTACTCCATTCACTAAGATCTATTTCGGCAAATAGAAAACTTCTAGAGTTGCTTTTGTTGTTCGTTTTTTTTTAAAATCAGACGAGATTAATTTGTGGCTGCTGCTGTTATCATAAAGGTCAACTTTTGTCATGTTTATTCTTAGCCCCTATTACACCTACAGATTTAATTTAAACTTCAGTAAATTCTCCTCAAAATTATCTATCCAACGGTTCCAACTGCATGCTTCCAACTGCTTAATTGGTCTGAGAACATGCACAACAAATTTCAAGGTTGTATCTTGAAAAATAGGCGAGCAGTGACAGTTCAAAGTCAAGATTTGCGCACTTTTTGTTGATTTAAGCTGCTGTTAAGAGATCGGATGGAGCTATTTCTCGATATTGTACCGTTTTGCCATTTTTGATCAGAAGCTGTTGTAATTATCTTGAGTGATAGTTAATTGGTCTGAGAACATGCACAACAATTTTCAGGGTTGTATCTTGAAAAATAGGCTAGCAGTGACAGTTCAAAGTCAAAATTTGCGAAATTTCTACGTCTCGTTTTCAATGCAAATCATATTATTGTTGAATTTCCTATACTTTAGCATGGGAAATGCTTAAAAGTGTGTTTTTTTGAAGACCGCAAGAATAGATTTTTTTAGCATTGATTTTTCTTATAGTAATTGCTAAGAGCTAACATAAAATTGCATTTAGCATTTTGTACTCTGTGGGGGAAGGGGGGTCTACATGAGCCCGAAGTCTATTTGTAGAACTTATATTGTTTTATTATTATGTTTAATAGTTTAATAATAATGTTTAATAATGAGAGGTTTCCTGTTCTATTCTCATGATAAATGCTGGCACTATGGTCCGTTAGGTTCACTAGACCTGTAGCAAAATTGGTGTCACCTTCGAATCGGAGGGAAAGTAATGTTTTCACGTTTGTTTAGTGAGCGATAATAAGTATGGTTCGCGTTACAACTTACAAAGTCTTTCTAAGAGCATTGCACAATGCACATTCAGTCCCAAGTAACAGTGTCTGGCACCGTAATACAGGCAAAAATTACATCTTAGAAAATGCACAGTTTTTGTGTAATATTAATGTGTCTGAGTTCGTGCTTATTGTTATGGGTATTTGTAATAGGCTAATGGTTATGATTAGTATTTAGTTAGGGTGTCACTATTTTGTGCGCCGACAGCTCCGACAGTGCGCCGTCTATTCGCTGAATGCTCTGTGCACCGACTATGAGTCTAAGCCTAATTTAAGCCGCGAATTAGCCCTGTTCAAAGCCAAGCTTAACCATTATCATCATATTGATAACCTAATCAGGAAAATTGCCACAATATTTTTAACATTGTTATACTATTTTCGTGATTTTGGGACGATTCAACAAGAATTATCAGAAAATTGAAACAGAGTTACATTTGGTTCTGCACTATTATTATTTTTATTTAATTTTTGGATTTCTTTTCATTGATTAATTTATTTTATTTTATCATTTTCAAAAGTGTGACGCTAGATATTCCCCAAATAATTGGAGAAATGGCCCAATAGGTGTTTTTAAATTTAAATTTAGTATTTCATTTAAGTTGTTTAACGTCATAGGCAACTTAGATTTGAAAGCAATAACAAGTACCGGTGTGTGCATGTATTTGTATATAATACATTATACATTATTATATAATAATTTATCAGGTTCTCTTACACTTTAGTACATTGCGTGAGACAATTTTCACATATATATGATCAAAATGAATTTTTAAAAAGTTGTTATTATGATAATTTTAAACTGACAAAGCTCTGTATCCCAACCCTAACCGAAGCTTGAATTGTAATCCCAATACTAACTTACCACATCGGTAACACTGACAAAGATTCTGACAGTTTCCAAAGCAGTGTACTAAAGCATTGGCTAACCGATTACCGCATTACTAATTGCTATGATAAGCCATAAATTATAACAAGCACGGTGATATTATTCACGAAGGAAAGGAAGGAAAATCCTGATTTTACTTATGGAAACAATAATTATTTCTGACAGTGTTGCTGTTCAGACAGACGATAAGATTTTACAGTTCTCCATGCTTTAGGCACATTTAAATGTGATTAAATAGTATGAATAGAAAGGCACATGGTGCCTCTTTATGTAATTACAATACAGCTTTTGTGTTTAAGTTTTATGGGTAAGTTTTGATTTTAAGTTTTATGATTAATTTTTTCATCCTGATGTCTATTAGGCCTACTAATATGTGATTAAATGAAACATGTAAGGATTGCATTTGACTGCACAGGCAAATATGTGGTTAATATGTGGAGGTGTGGAACCTTATGGATGCATCTTGACAATAATAATAAATAAAAATGTAAAATCTATATTTCTCGCATTTTTTTGTATAATTGGGATCATCTCTATTTGTTTATCGCTATTTCTTGTGTATTTAAAAATATTCTTGTTATTTCACTTTTTGGCCGGATTGTGTGAGAAATTGATATGTGTACAAGATTTGTTGTGATATGTTAATGATGTAACAAATTACTTATGTATTCTGTACTTTTTGAATTGTTATTTTTAGATTTGGCAGAACCATTGTCAATGCAGAAGTAATGACCTAATGTAAACTGTGGCATGAAGCTTTTAGTGAAGTGGTTTTTATAAATCTTTCTAACACAAAGTTCAGTAGAACAGTCTTCACATGTTGTATGTCTTGTGCTTCATGGTTCCAAGTTATTTTCATAATTGTCATCAAATAGTAGAAGCAGCATATTGATTCTTGTAGAGCATAATGATGAATGTCGAGAAGATGGAAAAGAAGATGGATGTTATATGTGACTAATGACTATTGTCGGAATGAATTTCCAGTTGTAGCACGTCGAGATTCTTGAAGTGTCGAGTGTTAATAGTGATAATATTCTGAGCAGTAATAGTTCTGCAGTACTTTCTCGTTGTCTCCGACGTTTTATGTCAACACAGGGTATTAGACACATAGTTTTGCACTTTTTGTTGTAATGCAGTTCGACATAGGTAAGAACTGAGCTTTCATTGAATAAAGCACGCAGGATAATGCACATTCATCTCAGTTGGGACAAATGAGGAATCATTTTTCCATATTTGAAGTGCATAGTAAAATACAGTCATGATATTGTCTGTTACATGAGTTGAGTGTAGTCATGCAAAACCATCTGGTGCTATGTCTAACGTGGCTGTTTATGTAACAAAATACAACTGTGATAATTGCTATAAGGTATTTTGATTCTTATCAGAATTAAACCGGCAAAACATGTGCACTCTGGCTCTGGAGAATATCCATGTGTGTGCTGAATTTGTTACAGAATATTTACAAAGTGGACATATGCTTCTGATCACATAAAGCTACACAAGAAAAGTGAAGGGTCATTTTATTCTTCAGATTTGCATGAATTTTTTTGTCAAATAGAGAAGAGCGTCAAAAGTAGAATTCACAAATGTATGGACCTTTTTCGGATAAATGATCTATGCGCTTATAACTCTGTGATTGATCTACTTCCGGTAGGCAGAAACGACTAAAATAGCTATGAATTGTGCATTAACTTCGTTTGATAATAAATTAAAGATATATTCCTGTGTCAATATTGCATTGCTTGTCTGCTGTGAGATTGCGTGAAATAATTTGATTGTGATATAATTTGAAATAATTTGAGCTTCTTTAAGCAAATTTTTATTTTGAGTTGAAATGTGAGATGTTGGTGTGTAATTCATAGCTATTATATAGTGCTCAGGAGGCTTTCTGGCCTACCGGAAGTAGTTTAATCAGAGAGATATATACACGTAGGTTATTTATCCGAAAATGGTCTATTGAATGCAATAAGGCATATTACTCGTGTGCCATAATTAAAAGATCACACAAGAGTACATAAAAGAGAAATTTCTTTCAATTGTACGAAATGTTCTAAAGCATTTTCTCTCTTTCCCAACTTGAAGTGCATTCAATTGTCACCAAAGGTTACACACAGGTGAAACACTGAACTCATGGGCTGATTGTTCAATGTTCATGAACATTCGTTCACAAGAAAGTGTGGTTAGTCATAGAACATTCAATTGTGAAACAAGCCTGGATAAAGTTGCTGCCAAAATTATTCTAGTGTACGATACTGAATTTGTTGGCGCAAGTCATCAGTTTGGTTGTGGCAGGTGTGGACAGATGTATGGGTCTACTACTACATGGCATGGTCTTCTTTAATGTTTGCTACAACAACCATTGGTGCATTCTTTTCAGTAAATAATTGATATATTGATCACTGGTATTGTTTGCTAATTGATATAGTTTTTCTTTTTGATAGGTGTAAGATTTGTAAAGTGGTAGAGTCACGGGAAGTATAAGGTATTGATTGTTTTCAGAATTTTTGCAACTATTCTAGCAAAAGCAACAGGTTAAAGCTCCCAGTATTATACTGAGAAAAGCTTTATTCCAAATCTCATTGTTGGTGAAATTGTAATGATAGTGTGAATTCACATGTTTCACTCAGTCACAGTTGATTTGTTTTTTGTCAGTTATGCATTTTGCAAATGCAATAGTTGACTATAAACATCTGATGATGATTATGATGATAGTGAAATTACTTACATCCAATCAATTTATTTCTATTGAAATTGAACAGAGTAGGAGCTAAATGAAGCCTTGAGGATTATTTACCTTTAGTTACAGCTTATCACGGATGTATTTTAGTTTCAGTTTTTAACTCTGAAGTTTGTACAAGAAACTCAACATCAAAAGAATACTGAGCTGAGCAGAGGCTTTTGCTGAGCAGAGGCTTTGCAGATTTGCTGGATTGTGTTGTATGTAATTGATCTGAGGACTACATGGTGTTCTAAATTCAGTTTGATATGCCTGAATTGCTTATTTCCTTGATATGTTTCTTGGAATCGATTTAACTTAAAGATTGAGGGAATGGATGTTCATCAATGACCTTTTAGAAAAAGATAGTTTTAATTTTATAATGAGTACGCAAACAGATGGTATAAAAAAAATTGAAGTTATTTTTCAGCATGTTCAGGTTTTCAGGTTTGCATATTACTTTAAAAAAATTGAAATATATATATTTAATTCACCAACAAACTTGTATGGTAGCATTATACAAATGAGAAGAAACAAAAAAACACAAATAAATAAAATATCAATCAAGGTGCGCATATAACATAACATATAGTGCAGGTACAAATTAGGTTACTCAAAATAACTGAATTACAGTTCCAATTTACTTTCTACATATTTCCAAATTTTACGTTTAATGGAATTTATCAGTTAAAATACTACGGTGTTGACATGCGTATTGTTTTCGTGGTCTGTCGTGCTGTTTAATTAATTAATTGTCTTTGTTTGTATGTATGTTGCTGGCAATGTATTTTGGTGAATTAAATATATATAACGTAGTAATTAATTAGCATTATACATGGGGTTGTTAAAAGTTCATACAATTAATTTGACATCGTTCATTTTTGTTATTCCACCGCGATTGTTTAAAGTGGGAAGGATAACAGATTCTGACACTTTCACGCGGTCACCGGAGAAGTGTTGTCATTGGCTGTTTCTGCCCGCTTCATTGTGTTGTTTTGTTGTCTTTTTCGTCGTCCTAGACGGTGGCGCCACCTCGTACAAGTCTACCTACCGCCCCCTGGCGTCCTACCACCTACCGCCCCCTGGCGTCCAATATTGCAGCCTTTGATGCGTATGTTTAATGTATACGCATTGTACACGCCTCGAGTCTTCATCAGTGCTCGGGAATCTTTGTATACCTTGCACAGGTGTGATTGCTTATTCTTGACCCAATCAGGGGTGATGATGCCTTTCTTCACTGCCTGGGTGAGGGGGAGGGGGCTGGGAGGCGTGGAGGGGGTGGGGAGGGAACTTGATTGAGGGTCATAATGACAATAGCAGCTCGATCTGTCTCTAGCTGTAGTGTTTACAATTGCGTTGTAGAGTATTATAAATTTGTCCATATTATTTGTATTATAAAATTATTCATTATTTAATCAGTAGTTCGGAATTAATGATTTAAATAAAGCAAGACGGTGAAATAATATTCAATGCATCAGTTCTAAAAGCTGATCTATAGTATACGAGACATTGAGATCAGTAACAAATTACTACATGTGTTATGACAGCGACAGCCAGAAAGAACTTTTACTATGCAGTTGAAAGAAAATAGTGTTTACCATTGATGCCTTCCAATTCAGAGTAAATTAGCCATAATAAAAATTACTCGATCTCAAAGTTAGGTTTCATCAGTTTTCGCAACAATTTTTAACTAAAAAAAATTAAGTCTTCAGTCAAGCTTATTCTTTATTGTTTAGAAACCCGGTCTGGGTTTGTATCTGTTTAGTAAGATGAAGGCGCTGACGAGGCAATAGACTTTGCGCAAACAGTGGCTGTAGCTTAATAGCTTCGTCAATGATTGGATAGAATTCGTTTGCTTTCACCATCCCCCTTCCATGCACAGTCCATGCCTTCCGAGCTTTGTTTTCTATCTAAGTTGGAACATGGATATTTACTTATAATAATGTAGGCTAATATAGAGACGCATTCGCGTTTCATAAATCAAATATATTCTTTATTCGTCAAAATAAACTGCAAAAAACACAAAATTGATTACAGAAACTAAATTAAATAGTTCGAATAAAAAATTAACAAAGCTAATAAGACCAGACGACTAATACGAATTAGTTTCATTTCAGGTGAAATGATAATATTAAATTTTTATGTTTTTTTTTCTGATCGCCTGGTTAAATGCAGTAGTATGCTTAGCATTGCGCTGAAACCAATTAACACGCGTTTATCGAGTAAGTTTTGTTTTATAAAACTAGACGGAGTCTCTAGCTACTAACGGATTTCGTTTGCTATTGGTCATGTGTCATAAATAATGGATATTTTTAGTCTATTTGCGTCTTCGTAGAAAAATTAATTACAAACAGAAGGCAATTAAATATAACTCTGTTAGTGATGCGCATCAAAAAGTGTTTATTGAAACTAGAGTTGGATAGAATGCAGAAGGCATGCGTCTCTGATGTGTACAGAGTGCAAGGCCCGCGAGCTGAGGTCAATCAATACGCAGCATCCTTTAGTGCATGCAGACAGGAAGTTCGGTAAAACAGCACTTTTCCAGTCCGATTTTCCCTCGCCAACGTTTCAATTCTTGAGAGCAGTGCAACCTCTGACAAAATACTAAGAACTAATTACGTGGATGAAAAATATGGAAAGTGCACTGTGATCATTTATATCGGACCGAATGAAAAAAAAATCAAAAAATCGACAAAAACAAAAATCAAATCTACAACCAGCCTAGGGGTAGTAGTAGCAATAGCAATTTAATTCATCTTAATTGATACAGTGAAAGAAAAAAAATAATTTCATGTACAATTTGATAATACAACATATCTGTGTTGAAAAAAGAGCGGCTTCTATAGGGAGGCCGGGGCCTATCGAGCTAGACGCCTACGGAAAACAGTATTTGTTTACTGAAAATAATATAGAACGATAAAATAAAGTTAAGCATAAAAGTACGAGAAGCTTACAAGGATAGAAAACAGGACAAATTAATTAAACCAAAATAAATACTATTAACTGCATTAGACTTGAGGTGAATAGCGTATGAGAGTGAAACTGAAATGAATTTGTTGTGGATCCCGTACGAGTCTTTCATGTTAAATAGCATAGGAGTGAGTTTTAAGTTATTTCTTAAACAACGATAGACAATGCAAGTTTTTTTTATATTTGGAGGTAGCAAGTTCCAGGATTTGACACAAATATTTGTACAGGAGTTTGGTCTTTTAATTGCAGCAGGTTATCAAATAATTTGAATAAGACTGAGGAAATGTATGCGATCTTTATTACATGAGTATAGAGAGTTTCTTGAATAGTGGATTCTTTAACGATATATTTATCTGAACTCCAATGGAAAGAGAATTTATTATTTGCAGATGAACAGTTCCAAATATTTGATTAATACAATTTCGGATGGCTTTAGCAATGATGTGGCTTTAATTGCACAATATTCTATATTAAAAATAAACCTGATTAGAAAGAGAGTAAATAATTCAGTAATTAGGCTACAATATCGCACTTTCTAGCACATGCAAAACGGCACGGTTTAAAATAAGAAAGAAAGGCGAATAAATGAGATGAAATAGAATGACGGGCGATATTCTTACTTGATTATATTTACATTGTGTTTGTTTGTTAACTTTGCTGATAGCGAAGAAAGAACATAAATCACGCTTTTTATATTTTCATGTATACAACAGTAATTACATAACAGATCTTCAGATTTTGTACGTTCGCCGTCATTGGGGCCAGTCTGAGTTGGTTTCTCTAATATGGACAACACATCTACTGTTGTCGATTCTTATATGATTGTGCCGAGTGTTCATTTATATTTGCATTTTATACTGATTTCAGAAATGTTAAAATAGCGAAAATCTTGAGTCGTGATACTTTCACATCGATTTTCTTTGTGTTTTTTCAGTTTATATTTGTACTACCATTGTCTTATGGCGAATTAAAGTTCATATTTGACGTTTGCTTTAATTTCGATATCTAGTTCTTTCATGCTAAAATGTCATATCTACTTGGTTTTTACTCTGTCGAAATTACCTTTCTATTTTCTCGCTTGAAATTGTACGTCCATGTCGTTTTTTAATTGAAAATGCATCCCTACTTCTTTCTTTAATTTTTCTCCATAGTTAATTCTTCCTCAAAATTACGTTTCCAATTCTTTCTTGTTTGAAATGAACGCTCTATTATATTTGACTTTATCATTCTATCATCGGATGAATTTGCTTAGTAAGTTTTCAAACAGACGAAGAAAACTTGAACGGGCCATCTGTTTTGCCGGGACGGACCATGATCACGTGACCTCATGGCCACGTGACTCACGTGACGTGGTCACGGCTGTGGTTACGGCTAATCTCTGCGGGTCTTTCAGATTCTCTACTTCAGTTCAGAGGTCAAGCTAGTTGAGTTGAAAGGTCAGGACGATTGTTGCTTCGAGAATGGAATCAGAACTCATCGCAAGTGAACAAAGCAGTTGATTCAATCTTGTTTACAATCATAACAGATGGCGCGCAATGCGAAGAATTGCGCGTATTGTGTTCAGCGCACGAGATTCGTTTGATCTTCGCTACGAAGCTAACGATAAAAATAGAAAAATACAAAAGAAATTATGTAACATTTACTTATTAAGTTGTTCAATCGAATTCCTTATCCAAATTTAAATTCAATATTTGTAATTACTTACTCGCATTACAATGTGAACGTATTTCAGTCGAACCTATGTATTGTTACATTTTCTATTACTTTGGTTTCTGATCATCAAAGAGTAGTGAGTGAACGTACATACTTATATAGTGCAAATATTTTGTTTTGATAGTGATTTCTATGCATGGTCAGTTTTTACTGTAATAATTTTTAGACAATTTACAATTTGATGCATCAAATGCTCTTTTCACTTGCCTGGCGATTCTGTTCTCGCTGACTGCATGCGTTTTAGTGCCTCTAATTTTGTCCAGTTGCATGCGCATTTAGTTCCACTAATCTGTCTAGTAGTCGCGTTTCAGCGGTCACGATAAGCGGCCGCGGCTGACGACGACGTCATTAATAGGCAATTGAATGGTTGCATGATCGTATAATTATCGCAGACAATTATTGTCGAGGACAATTACTACGGACAATTATTTCCTTGCAGAGGCGGATAATTTGTGTGAAGAAGGCGCGTGCGATGGACGGAGGATGCATAGAGGCCGGGATGTCGCAACGTTGAAGTCCTGGCTATAGTATGCGTTACAGAACCATTTCCACAAATATCCCATAAGCATAGACTTCTCCTGCTTTTATGTATAGCTTAATTTCATCATAAACAAGAGTAGCACAAGTTCAACAGAATACCATAGGAAATAAATTGCACTATTAAACACATCGATAGATATCCAGATAGATGTATTAGCAACGACAAATTAGGGGACTACGGTACACAATTTATCAAATAATCGTATAAGAACAATTAGATTGACGTTTTCCCAAATTGTATTACACAGTTACGATTTATTAAGTCGATCTGGTTTAATTAAAACATACAATTGAACGCCTATTACGTCAAATATTATCGAATTGTATACATCAGGACATCCTTTTCAAGGCGCTATGCAACTATTAGAACTATAGGGGTAGTAGGCCAAAGTTAAGTCCGGTGGTGTCAAACATCAGGCGCTCTATAAAATATAAGCTCTTAATAATATTAAATATTTATCTCTTATATATTGAAGGCAATTAATAAATGCCTTCTTTACAGTTACATCATCTTTTCTTGTTTCTTTATGTATTTGTTGGATAAATGTCTGCCATTTTAATATATAGATGTAATTCACCAAAATACACTGGTAGCACAAAAATAAACAAGGAAAATAAATAAAACATACAGATAATTTAAGTTCATGCATGATCTCCAAATTATAACTACAAATTAAAGATTCATAGCAGATTAATATTTATATTGAAACCATCAAAAGTTCCTTTGTACATAACTCTATTCAGACCGGTACCCCTTTAGGAAAGGTCACATCAAAATGAGCGTGCACTCCAGCAGAGAGCCTCGGTTACAGCTTCAATAAGTCGACAATAACTAATTACCGTCAACGCCCACTTTGACGGTGAAACGAACGATTTGATTGGCTGCAGCCCAGCCATTCATATCTACCTTTAGCGACCATACCCAGCATACCTTGCGCACGTGTCACGTGACTAAACGAGCGGGCAAGATGGCGGCGTAGTGACGTGGATACAAGAAGCTGTGCATTACGTCAGGTCGTCAAGGTTGGCTCGCTAATGGGCGCCGTGGAGCTGTCGGTCCCAGCAGCGGCAGCGGGGGCCGGTGTCACCGAGAGCGGGTGCCGGTGCCATCGGGAGTGGGAGCCGGGTGCCGCAGCGGTGGGAGACGGTCTGCCTGACGGCGCTCACGAGACCGCAGTGACCCTGGGAGGACGGTCGCTACGGCCAGTCGAAAGAGGCGACTCGGGAAAGACGACCACGGAGGACTCGGACTGAGCCGTGACCCGGGGAGGACCACCGCGCGCTAAGGACTCGGACTCAGCGGCGGTCGGTCAGACTGAGCGAGGAGATAGTAAGAGCCGTTTAATTGCCAGGAATTGTTCCGTTGCAAAGAATCGGGAATAAGAAAGATGTCGTGTAGTTAATATCTAGTAAGACCTGCAGTTTGTCGTTACAGTAAGAACTCTGATTTCCACGTAAATCACTGTCGATTGTCGAGTTGAGAGAGATTGTGCACAATTCAACATTTATTAAAAAACCGTTTAGAAACTTCTCGATTCCTGCAAATCATGTTGTAGCTGTAATTGACCTGTTCCAAAAGGGAAACACTTTTTTGTTAATTCATTACAGCAAATTGTGAACATTATACATCACTGGCATTAAATACTGTTGCAAAGCTTCATATCATCCATACGTTAACATACGTTACAAACAAAACATACGTTATACATACAGATGACAAGATTTATCATTTTCTATTAAATTGATCAGATGCATCAAGTCAGGACTAGAACCAGGATTGCAATTTTCAAGAATAAGATTACGGGCTCTTGCAACACTATAGACCAGTAGAATAAAGAGTTAATTCTCAAGAGGAGCTCAGCATGATTCATAAGACTCAA
>JAQFYQ010001101.1:0-14172 GCA_034694885.1 Buchholzia appendiculata | reverse complement strand
GGGAGGGAAGGGGGAGGGGGAATACATTCCTTGGTGCGCTGTCGTGTACGCCGCCCTACCACTCAGCAATTATTGACAGATCAGAATTTCCTCTCCCGAGATATTTGACATGTCTTTATTAAGACATCAAACGTACCTATCAAACATACATTATGTAATAACCTGTATTATATTACATAGCCCTCCCCCCCCGCAATGGGCTGTACTATAGGTCTTGAAAAACTCATTGTGGAAAGTTGTTCAATCTAGGAAACAAGAAATTTTGACGTTTTCTGGCTGACTGTAAAACTAGGTTTGTATTAAAACTTAGCATTATTTCTTCATGCCAATGAGTCAGAAAGTCAGAAAGAATATGTTGCTGACTGTAACTGCATTGTCCAATGTCCAACAATAGAAGAAAGAAAGGTTAGCAATGTCTTGCTGATGTGATGTTAAGTTCTGAAGACCTGGTTGCTTTGTGTGGTTTTTGAAGATGTCTCAAGGCATATTACATTTCAACAAACTTCCATTGTATTGTAGATGATGATGTAGATGGGCTGTGTGTACTTGGACATTAGTGTGAACAGCTACGAACTGAGTTCCGTTAGAACTCAAAACCATCCATCGTTTTTGTTGTTATTCATTATTACCGGGCGTTAGAGAGATTTCCGGATGGTCCAAATGATTCCTGGTATTTAAAGGGACTTCTTGGTACTGTAAGGGATTTCTTGGTTCTATAAGGGACTGCTTCGTACTATAAAGGGACTTTGTTATGCTAAAGGGACTCTTTGGTACACTAATAAAACTCGTTGGTACTTTAACAGGACTTTTGGTACTAAAAGGGTTACCTTGGTACTCAAAGGGTTACCTTGGTACTCTAAGAGTCACTTTGGTACACTAAGGGTCACTTTGGTTCACTAAGGGTCACCTTGGTACACTAAGGGTCACCTTGGTACACTAAGGGTCACCTTGGTACTCTAAGGGTCACCTTGGTACACTAATGGTCACCTTGGTACACTAAGAGTCACCTTGATACACTAAGGGTCGCCTTGGTACACTAAGGGTCACCTTGGTACTCTAAGAGTCACTTTGGTACACTAAGGGTCACCTTGGTACACTAAGGGTTACCTTGGTACACTAAGGGTCACCTTGGTACTCTAAGGGTCACCTTGGTACTCTAAGAGTCACCTTGGTACACTAAGAGTCACCTTGGTACACTAAGGGTCACCTTGGTACTCTAAGGGTCACCTTGGTACTCTAAGAGTCACCTTGGTACACTAAGGGTCACCTTGGTACTCTAAGAGTCACTTTGGTACACTGAGGGTCGCCTTGGTACTTTCTGGAATGTCTTGGTACTCTAAAGACTACTACTTGTTAGTTGATAGAGAGAAGCCGACTCTTAACTTCTGGAAACACAGTTAGAATGGAAACTGAGTGCAGTTTAAACAACTGAGATTGGATACCGGGAAAGCAAGTCCTACTTGATAATGAGCGATTTCTACAAGTTCCTGATCGGCGTATGGTACAATTCGAATTTATTTGAAATAAATCTTACGTCAAGTCGGATAATGGTAATCTCTAGGAGGTACAATTCGAATTTATTCGGGGTTCTTATGAGAACACTGTGATATCAAAAATTGACGTTATATTGATATAGAATCCTCGTCTAGTTTATATTGGCTCCCTGCTATAGTTAGCAAACATTTCGCTACCTCCACTAATTGACCCGTTATATAGAATCGGTGTGAAGAAATGGGCCACACGTTCAAACAATATAAAGTTAGTCGATCTCGCAGAGTATTTTATTGGTTGTCAGTTTGTCCCGTGCTTTTACTTAGCATCGATAGCGCTGTATTGCTTTATAGCTGTCTTATAATGTTTGATGAATCACGTTGAAGTGTACACAAGACTGGTATGCACTGAAGTTGTATTCGTTATATATCGTTAAGTATCGGTGAATATCTAAGGTCACAGGGTAATAGCCAGGTACTTAGTCTTGTAATGTGAGAGCTAGGTACTTGAAGCATACTTAAAATGTACCTGGGTCATTAAATGCTACATGATCGATCCTGTAGGATTTGTTTGCTGTGAACAAATAAAGGCAGTGATTCCGTAAGCACCTTAAGCTTATGGGGAGGAATGAATTACATATTTGTGTCAGATATCGCTAGACGGTGTATGTGAGTGTGTTCGTATATGTATAGTATTGTATACCTATAGGAATATAATACATGTGATTAAAAATCAGATTTTACGTTTGTTGACGTCGATATGAATAGGCGTTACAAAATGTCTCCCTCCTCGGTGTGATTAAATGTTTGACCAGTTATATGAACATCTTACCAGCCAGGTTAGTGCCTGCTATTTATACAGATAGCAATCACTACCCTTGGAATTTATGGAAGCAATATTTTCTGCCCGTTGCCCTTCGGTGACTCGTATAATTGTTGAGCGCATGACAGAATATGGCGAATATGCTGCAATGCCCCAGTGTAATACAGTATACTTATATAAAATATGCACATATTAAGCAGAAAACGCGGAAATAAAATATTGGGTATGACAACTGAATCAATCAGTAAATAGATCGTGATGTGTAGATGGATGACAATTTGACACTTGCGGCCCACAACCCAAATGCTATGGGATATTGAAGTAGAAACTTGAAAGACGATAATAGAGATGTGGATGATGATATCACAATTGTAGTTCGTGGAAAGTACAAGTATTTCATATATTTGTGTGTGTATGGAGTGGAAATGTGTCTGCCTTGTTTGCTGATGTTTATGTGTGACTGCTTAGATAAGGAAGTTTCTAGCGTGAAGATTAAATAATATAAACACGACCTTCGCACTTTTTTAAACAGAATTTGTTTATTAAACATTCGTGATCTGTTTTCTAAATTCTGCGCGTGACTTATGAGGATGGTTTCGTTCTTTACAGCGGCGACAGAATGAGCACTTATAAGCTGCAATGTGTTGTAGGAGATACCGTGAGTCATGGACTCGAACTTTGGTCAGTTTAAATTTATAAAGATGATGATAATTAGTCATTTAGTTTTTACAACTTTTGGATTAATTTAGCGTTTGAAAGCGAATAGTATGCTATGACTGGGTGATGATGATTATGTTGATGATGATAATGATAATGATCATGACGATGATTATGATGCTGATGATGACGAGGACGATGATGCTGACGATGAAGATGATGATGATGATGATGTTGATGACGATGGTATGCACCACATAATTGAATGTTGAGATTGAAGGATTCACATGCATTGCAGACTACATGCTGTTAATCGCTAGATATTGAGATATCGTAATTCGTAGAAATATAAGTATAAAGTGTTTATAAACAGACTATAAACATAGGTGCCGATGTCCACAAGATGAACATTTTATTATTTAAAATAAAATTAACTTGTGTGCACTTAAGCATTTTATTGTTTACAATAAAAGCATATATTTTATTGTTTATTATAAAACGTTTGACTTTATTGACGTCATTCATGACATTGACGATAGTTTATTGGTGCTTGTGCACAAGATTTCTAATGCTCGCCAATTTATTTAATTACCGTAGCATCGATTTAATTAATTAATTATCTCTTTAATTGATTATCGCAGGTTGTCAACTCTCTCTCTCTAGGCACAAGTAATTCATTTAAATAGGACAATTACTTAATTATCTTATCTAGTCTGAACACTTGTTTCTGAGAAATTTTGTAAGCGAGTAACGACGATGTTTGTTATAATAACAGTCAAGATAGATATAAGTTACAGGAAATAACTTTCAGATTTACTGATCGCCTTTGTCCAAATACCGACTGCAATAATAAACCCTAGACGAGATGCAATAATATTGAAATACATGTCGCTTTATCCTCTGCGCATGTCTGGCTTTAGTTACACCGGACGGTCTTACTAACAAGAGAAAAATATCCCGCTGAGTTTTTGCTCGATCTCGAAGAAATCAAATATCATATTTATATTCATTTCAACCGGACAAGGCTTCTCCGGTTTCCAAGCATTGCATCTTTGCTAGGTACTCCGTGCAGTATGGCTGTATGCATGGTCGCCAGTGATACATTGATGGTCCATTCAGGGTCATAACCAAACGTGAAACAAAGAGGGCCACGCTCCCCTCCTCCTCGCCAAATGTTTCTGCCTCTCCACCAATTTTTGGCATAGTACTTATGATTGGTTTATTTTGAGAGGCTTTGTACATGGCCTATCCAGGATGATTGACGTCTTATTTATATATAATGTTAGTTTTAATTCAATTTATTTGTTGGTTTATGCTTTATGTTCAATACGTGGTATTATATATTTGACTCTTACGAGACTCAAATTCTGATGCGAAGTCTAACGCTTTATCCATTAGGCCACAGAACCTCTTTTAGGCCTATTATAATTATTTGTATGTAGTTTTGTTTTAAATAGCAATGCCCCTCCGACCAAAGAGCTGTTTTTCCTTTCCCTTCGTTTCCGTGCTCAATTTTGTCAGTCTGCGGCCCTGTGGTCCCATCGGTTCGTGCCGTATTGTTGCTTTCCGCTCAATAACTCATCTTCCCGTTCTGAGATGTATCTTTCCCTCCACACGTTCCTCCCTGGAGGAGTCGGCTCGCATTGCTGATAGTTTAAGGATCGGATCTAATGATGCGTTCGGCCTGGTAAGATAATACCCAGACATGTGCCTTGTATCCTTGCTATGCGGTCCTATTGCGTCTCTCCTCCCCCGGGGGATTGTTGCAGGGAAGTAGGGTAAAGATTTTCAAGGAATTGGAAGAATGGTTAGTCGTTTAATAGAAGCTTCTGATGTGTGAAATTGTGAATGATTGGTCCAAGAATAGAGCGACTTGACGGCTGTTATTATGTGGAAAGAAAATAGTTGCCAAGCCCTTTTACCGATTGACTCGGCGATTACAGTAGGAAATCTTTGGAGGGGAGAACGCATTATATGAACTTATCTAACAATGACCATAAAAAACAATGGTACCGGTACCGTATTTAATACAAACTGAAAATACCTACAAAAAATTAAAACCAAGATCATATCATGTTGGACAAAACTCACAACATTCTAGGAGATTTACAATAACAATATCATTGCAATAACGAATGACAGAAATGAATGGTAGTCAACCTTTCACCGGGTGTCGGCACATGAAGATGATGACGATTTCAAGACCTCATCTGGATAATACCATAATGGTACAGGCTCGCAGACATGGGACCCTGTGTTATGGCTCGCAGACATGCATTAGATCCTTAATCATGTGTGGTACTCGAAATCGATTCTTGTTTATTTTGAAAACGATCAACCAGGCATCTTTGGTTCACCAAGGTTTCGTGATGTTCTGTAAACCCTTGGACGTCGTGTGACGTCACGTCTGGCGTAGTGTATGAGTCATGATGACGCATCGCAGCTTTGTTGTAGGATAGCCAATCCTCTTCTAAGCTGCTGTTGTAGGAGAGCCAATCCTCTTCTAAGCTGCTGTTGTGGGAGAGCCAATCCTCTTCTAAGCTGCTGTTGTAGGATAGCCAATCCTCTTCTAAGCTGCTGTTGTAGGATAGCCAATCCTCTTCTAAGCTGCTGTTGTGGGAGAGCCAATCCTCTTCTAAGCTGCTGTTGTAGGAGAGCCAAACCTCTTCTAATTTGCTGTTCGTTTAGGTTGCACCGTGGATAATGGGTCAAGTGTGTTGACACCATGTCATTGGTAATTTCATTGTTCCATTAATGAATCTCGTGTAGAAGGATTTGCCAAAATGCTGTTGGGTCCTTAGTAAATCATAGACTTTATAATGAATTCGCACATGATAATCGCGTGCTCAGACCGCTATATCCCGAATCTGACAGTATAAACCCTAATCTTAACTGTAAATCCTTCTATGTACTGATCAATGTATAAACATTGAAATTATGCATGCGGAACACTCGACTTGGTGAGCTTTGTATCGGCCGGTGTGTCGTCCAGATATTAAGTGATTTCGCTCCTCGCTACTATTCAGTCCCACTAATTGCCCTTTTTAGCCTTCTGTTCCATTATTCCGATGGTTATATTTGGGTAGACGCTGTGCTTCGTCGAGCAGGGGATGTGCTTGCGGGAGAGGGAGCACCGCTTTGGTCTTGGAGGGTGGGGTGCTAGCACCTCTATGGTCTTGGTGGGGAGGGGAGCGAGCACCGCTTTGGACTTGGGAGGGGGAGCAGCACGGCTGTAGTCTTGGAGGTAGGGGGAAATGGGAGAGCGGAAAAGTGTTCAATAATTGTCAACCGAGTCTCGGCTGCCGGATGTCGGTCCTTTCTAGTGCTAGTCGTCCGGCAGTCGGCCGGTTCTAGTGCTAGTCGTCCGGCAATTATCTTTGTGTGTAGGGATCAGCGTGGCTAGGGCAGCGTTAGTCTCTGTCGTGACTAATTCACGCCACAGTGCTCTCTCTCTCTCTCTCTCTCTCTCTCTCTCTCTCTCTCTCTCTCTCTCTCTCTCTCACGTGTGACTAATTCACGCCACAGTGCGTCAGCTGCCACAGCCTCTGGTGTCCCAGCTGCTGCTCTATGGAAATATGGTTCATTGGAGTTGTAAAGTTGTACTACGGCGGCGTCTAGAAATTGTTTCCCTGCTTTTGTTTGACTGTATGCCGAAAGACGGTTGTAGTTTGTAATTATACCAGGGATGATATTCCACCTCGCCTCAGAGCTGCGTGGAACTGTTTTGCAGACGTTAGCTAGATCTAGCCAGTGTGCCTGTGTACCTTTGCACGCTAGCTAGATCTAGCCAGCGTACGCAGCTTAGTAGATCGTTTTGCTTGCAACATTTTCAGGACAGCTGATTCAAAAACGGTGCAAAACTAAATTAATTGTCTTTTGTCCAAACGATATTAAACAATCGGCAGAAGATTAGTAAAAAAAGTTAGAATTAGAATAAATTATTTGTAAAAAAACACAGAATATTTTGCGTTATTGTTTTTTTATGCAAATGCAAACTTGTAAAGCAGTTTTGCAGAACTATGTAAAGTGCACTAGACATAAGCACCATGTTATATCCACGATACTTCGTTGTTACTGATTATGTCTTAGACTACATCTTATGTAATTATATCTTATTACATCTTTATACATCTTATTATTACATCTTATTACCTGACATTCTTACATCTTATTACATCTTTAGTACATCTTATCTGTATGATTCACGTCCCATTGCCTGTACGGGAAGGACCTTTGGCCACCCACCCGTGCTCATCTGGCCTAGTCGTGCGTAGTATTACGTAAGACAAATAACCATCGCCAGGACCTGTCTTCGGGCAGAGCACTATCATCATCTGTATGATTATCGTACAGAATGATGTAGTCTAATGAAATCTGTCTGCGCATGTCAACCATTGTCTGGTATTGTTCAGTCACTGATATTCGAAAGAACAGTATTCAAGAAGTGTATTTGAGCAGCACGCTATGTAAGTAACATACATGTTGCACCTCTAACGCGTCATATGTTGTATATTTTCTATGAAATACCTTTGATACATGGTAGCAATTGTGTCTGTTGTGGCTTGGCTATTAGGGTTTACCTGTTGTGGCTTGGTTGATAATGTTTGGTGTTGTGGCTTAGCTGCTAATGTTTGGTGTTGTGGCTTGGCTGCTAATGTTTGGTGTTGTGGCTTGGCTGCTAATGTTTGATGTTGTGGCTTGGCTGTTGATATTTGGTGTTGTGGCTTGGCTGTTGAGGTTTAATGACTGATGTGGTTGAGCCATTCTTGCAGCTATGGCAGTCAACTGAGCCATTCTTGCAGCTATGGCAGTCAACGTCTATCAAGATATTGGTCTAGATATTGACCCAAATCTCTGTACGCTGTCACGACCAAAGAGTTCCCACCGAAATGATTTCCTAGGGCAAATATTGACCGTGATGTCTGAGTTGTGACGCACGGACGATAGAGCATGCTGCGTCAAACTTAACAGATCGCTTTGTAACAATGAATGTTGAGGTTGAGGTGTCAAACCAAGCCTACTTCATGTCCCAAAAGGCGTGGCTTGTACGTCAACCAACACATTACATTTCTTGTTATCAGGTCGTGATGAACCTTATGAACTGTTCACTTTTGACCTTCATTAAATTGGCTTGCAATTTTAGGCCATTAAAATATGATTGGTATACAAGTTTTATCCCCTTGATTTTTGAATTGCAAGCAAACTAGTTTTTGTTCATTTAATACAACATTTTAGGACTTCAGACTGTTTTATGGTTTGTAATATTTTTTTCAGAAATTACCGGAATAATGGTAGTCATCATCATGGTCTTTGTGATTGTTATTTAGTATACCGTCGATTTCAAACCATGTATATAGCGTATGCTTCTTCGCAATCATCAGTTCTTTGCCCTCCGACAGGTCGGTGGCTTCCAACATATCCACTCAATTTAATGTTGCTTTGTTCCTATGTCTATGTTGCGAAGACTGTATGCAGTGCTTTTAGTATGTAATTTCTTGACGCAAATCTTGCGTTTCCATAGCATTCTGTTCTTTAGCACACCTTCAAAGCATTCCTCCTCTACAACATAATAGCAGTCGAGTCCCGTTATAATCACTGCTTTAATTCATACCGGTACTCATATTATTCATATTTTACAATCCTGTTGCCACTTTTTTGATAATATTTGAAAAAAAGGAATCGGTTCGGCTGTTCCTACCGTTACCTTGCACAGTTGCACCGTGTAACTACTTTTACTGACCGGTACATATCAAGCCGCGTGGGGGAAGCTGCTCGCTTTGCTATCTCTTGTAAAAACCAGATCCACCTTTGTTTGTGTGTGCTGCCTTCCAGTTCCCTCTCTCACTCTCTTCCACCTCACGCACGCACGCGGCACGTAATGGACGGTCTGGGTGAGAGTTGAGATCTGTTTTCAAACAGACGTCAGTGGAGCGCTTTCTCTAGTTTCCAGGCCGTGGTGTTCACGTCCAGCCTGTGTGTGCCAGACATGGTACGTGCTCAAGTGCGTCCAGCCCAGGGAAGATCATCCAGGCAGAGTGGAACATTAATAATTAGTACACTGTTGTAGTTCGGCAGTCATATCTTAAGTAGCGGTGTGTGTGTGTGCGGAGATTTAAAGCTCACTCGTCTTTGAAGTCATCCAGGGTACTAAGCTGTTCTTACTGGCAGCCGACTACTGTCTTAAGTGACTCAATATAAATGATACTCAGTAAATCATGTGTACAGTAACATTTGCCAGTAATATCCATTGAACAGGCTTACAAAGCTTACCCGCTTTGGGTTACTGCAGCCAATAGTGAAGTTTAAAATAAGTATTATCTCGCATTTTGATTGGTCGAGGAGATCTCTGGTTGAATTGTCAAAGTGAATATCTTTTCTGTTGAATGGGTCTAGTTAAGATCTGTTGCGACTGTCGTCTATGAGAGAGTTCGCAATAAATGAAGGTTGCCGCTGTGTAATGTGCGCGCGCGCTATCAATCCTTCTATCAAACGCGCTATCAAACCTTGTATCAAAATTAGATTCTGATAGCTATCGTAAACGGTGAACTTAGAGCTAAAGAGTTGCCATTATTTTCGGTGTTGCTCATACTATCGAAAGTGGGATGTCTAATCTCAGGCTCAACTTTTGTCCCTCAGCTTCAGAAATTTTCGATTCCCTGGGGGGGGGGGGTATCGACACCCCTCATGGATTCCAAGAATCTGTTTTATTAGTCAGCTGTGAGCACTTGGACTATTTTTTGGGTAGAATGATCATTGAGGTCTTATTTTGACAGTGCAAGCTTTACATTTACCTATGCAGCAGTCTATGGCTTTAACAATGTCGGTTAATTTGTTGAGAGTTTGGCTCTATTCTTCTCCTGTGTACTAGGTTTAACCTTTAACCCTATTGCACTCGCTTTGGTGCTCTATTTGACTTTGCTTTCTAGTATAGTAACTGCAATTCACTGTTTTTCTTTATTTACTAGTCAATGTGACTGTGTGGTCAGACCTGATAGGTCTTATTTAACCAGGCTTCGCTGAGCTTAACAGAAGATATCTTTTGTTTACCCGCTGGTAATTTCTAGCCCAACGTTACAACGGGCAGAGACAATGTGCTAGCATGGTAAACCTTGATGCCCCACCCACTGCTACATTACAATGGCTAATCAATTGGGGGTATCCAATCACAGTGTTCAGCATAGTTGTCACCTAGGCTAGTGACCTAGCGTCCTGATTGGGTGCGTTACTTTGGCTTGAATTGTAAACAGAACGGTGCTACCAAGCTGCCGGGCGGTTACACCCCGAGGGCATTGTGGCTCTGTTCGGTTCATCGTTGTACAGTGATAACACTGTCTATCTGTCTACACTCTAAATCTAAGTGTGTCTACAAGTCCGTCTACATATCTGTCTACATATCTGTCTGCACTAGTCTGTCTACAAGTCTGTCTACATATGTCTACATAGGTCTGTCTATACAAGTCTGTCTATGCTATGCAAGTCTGTCTATACAAGTCTGTCTACACTACTGTCTACATAAGTCTGTCTACACTCTACTGTCTATACAAGTCTGTCGATGATGCTTTCTATCATCTGTTCGCAAGTTCTGTTCATATTACGTACGGATCCTGGGTATCTGGTACGCTTGGGTAGTGGGTCCGCAGATTGGCGAAGCAGTTACCTGTCATGGGTACCGGATACCTTTGAGTAGTGGGTCCACATATCAGGTACCGGTCCTGGGTACCGTCGATTCTGGTGCTGTGGCTCTGCTAGTGTCTATTGAGGTGCATTTTGTGCCTAGCGTCATCGGGAGTGACTTGCTGGAAACTTACCTATGTCTATCTACAGTGTTTTTACTTCTGGTAGTGAAACTTGGTCTGAGAACATAATGGTGAGGTGGACGTGCGGGG
Source organism: Buchholzia appendiculata (assembly GCA_034694885.1). Lineage (NCBI taxonomy): Eukaryota > Metazoa > Annelida > Clitellata > Enchytraeida > Enchytraeidae > Buchholzia > Buchholzia appendiculata. The sequence continues at coordinate 3,316 of JAQFYQ010001101.1, read as the reverse complement.
TCACTCGTAAGGATAGATAGCAAATTATAAGCTATGTGAAAAGTTTGGTATCTCTGGTGTGGGTGATGTTGTCAGATATAGGAGGTTGAGGTGGTTTGAATGGATGACAGTGATTGGCCATGGCTTGCCTTTCCTTGATTGTGGCTTGTGCAATAAGGCAAAGGCAGGAGTAGATAGACTAAGATTGAAGAAATTGAGATTGAGTCCGCACGATGCACATGACCAGAATAGATGCATTGCTAAAGATACATTGTTGGAACCGTCTTCCGAAAGTTCCGACATTAAATGCTGTTTGTGATCATGACTATGCATGTACTTTGCTATCAAGATTCTGTTTTTATAATTTTATCTCATAGACTGGTTTTAATGCACAGTATCTTGTTGATTGTTATTACTGAAATATCTGCAGCGATGCTTCTGTATTGTTTCGAGGAACTTGTTTTTGTTATGTTCTGTATTGTTTCTGTATTGTTTCAAGCTTGTTTTTGGGAGAACTGATCGTTCCGTTTATGATTATGCAATAGTGTTTTACATACTTGATTATATTATTAAGAATTATTTTTGGGATCGCTTCTGGCTTCATAGTGAGCGCGAGTAAAACCAGGCCACACTTTCCTGCATCAAGGATTGCCTCCCAGGTAGTCGTGTTGTGGTACCGTAGTACCAACTGCGTACCGTAGTTCCAACTGCGTTACCGTAATGCCAATGTGTTCTGTTTATAGTTTCACACCGATTTCTTCAGTCAGGCGTTTGCCTTGAGATCTTCTACAGTAACTTTGCTATTGACTTATTGTAGGATTAGTTTTCTCATTAGACTCCGCAAGCTAGACCAGCAGATCTTTCCCCTCTCAAACCTCTTCTTCTTCTTCTCTTTTTTCTTCTTCTATGGACCCTCAACGTTTTGTACTTTTATTAAAATAGAATTCCCAGCATTCTTGTGTATTTTATAAACAGACGACGGCGGTTTAATTATTGGACCGCACGACCGGTTTGGTTCCCACGTTTTTTACTCTCGACTACACATGGACTGGGTCAGATTTCTTTGTTTGTTTTGGCAAATCGACGAAGAAGAGAGGGGATGGGAAAATGGCAGGGACGTTCAAGTAGAATAGGATTATGGGACTCTTCTTCTCCGCGGGGGGGGGGTGAGGGGGGAATGGGAAAGGGCGGGATTTTGAACTACGGTATTGCAGGCGCTGTCTTCGCCGCTTAATTCATCCGATTTCCTGTATTATTGGGGAATATTATAGGAAATCAGTGGCTGCGAATAGATGAGACACGCTAATGGCTTGGAGAACGTGACGACAGGCCGCGCATGACGCGCTTGATTTAGAATCTCTCATTTCCTGTTCAGCTGACCGGACTTTCTGTTCTATAGACAGATATGTGACAGACATGTGACAGACAAGCAGACAATTGTAGACATGTGACAGACATATGACAGACATACTTTACACATAGTAGACTTAGACTTGTATTAGAAATGTATCAGACATTAGTAGACATATTAAGCTGACATGTGGCAGACATTATGACAGACATTGTAGACACGCAGGAGACTTGTGTCAGACATTAATAGACATTATAAGCAGACGTGTATGACAAATGCGACGGACGTGAGTAGACTTGAAGCAGACATGACATCATGAAGTAGACATGACGTCACGAAGCAGACATGACGTCATGAAGCAGACATGACGTCATGAAGCAGACATGTCGTCACGAAGCAGACATGACGTCATGAAGCAGACATGACGTCATGAAGCAGACATGACGTCAGACATGTGGCAAGCATTTGTAGACATGTAGAAGAAATGCAATTTCTCTATATTGCAGCAAAAGTTAAAAGGATAGAAAATACAATAATTTACCGTATGCCGAATTAGATATTATTTTATTTTGTAATCGTATATGAATATTTGGTTTAATTAAATAACCTATTTCACATGATAACACGGCGATAAATTAATAGACACAATTAAGGGTGCATCAATATTTATTTCTGCCTACAATGTATTGCTGCTCCAAATGCAAAGTTGAACGTTGAATTGAAGCCTCAGGTCAAACTTAACAACGATCATATCGATATAGAGGTTCCGACGTTATACAACAATGTCGTGTTAATATAAAAACAGCCAAGCGTTAATAACAGGATATAGCATGTCCTCTCCGATTATAATCTGTTGTTGCGTTGAAATGCAGTAGCGTTTATCTACAGAAATAATCTAACGGTGCAGAAGAATTAAATGATATTTTTTTCTATACCAGTTTCGTGTGAACCAGCTCAACGATTAAACTTCAGATCGCTGCTCTCGCTCGCTCGCTAAGCCGTCATGCAGAAATATGCATTGAGCCCAGGCCTACATTTGCATCGGAATTTGCGTCTAGATGGCGAAATATTCGCTTCTTCTTCACGATGGCATTACAAAATTTGAGTATAATTTCCTTTGTCAAATACTGGCGCGATATTGATTCTGCCCCCCATTGCCGTGTGTTGAATGTGGACGCCAGAACTGTAGATATGCAACAGCATAGAATGAAGACATGAAGGTTCTGTGATCATGTTCTCCTACCCAAGGACTTTGTTGTATTGTACTCTGATGAGCCTACGTTAAAAGGGTGTGTTCTGCTCTAGTGTAACGAGTCTCGTTCACCTGGTGAGTGTAGCCAGCGCAGTGCGAGCAAATGAATAATAAAGGAAATGAATAGTTGGTTGTAATGAGACAGTAAATAGTAAGAGGCGTAGCGTAAGATGTAGACACTATAGTGCATTCCATTAGGAGCTAATGACGCGATTCGTGCACCAACATTATATACACAAAAACGAGAAGATGCAGAGATCGATCACAGAGATAAAAATGTTCAAATGCAGATTTGGTGTCTGCGAGATATTCATCATTATCGTCATTATTTTGCAGAGATTTATCATGTCGATGTGGGGACCGGTGGGTTGGAAGTTACAATAAATTTTGTCGACTTATCTTGAAGGAGAAAAGTGTTGGAGATTAGGTTATTGAATCATGGCAGGAAGTGCAGCACAGGGTCGTATTGGATTTAGTGAATCTTAAAATAGTGCATGGTTGATGCATTTTACGATAACAATCTTAGCGTGGTTGTGGTAAGACAGGCAGGCACTGAGCGTGGATCTCTTGAAAATGCTACAATATAATAAGATGTAATTGACAATTTTCGTGGAGAATAATGTGTTTATTTGTGTGTATAGATCATCATAGTCCGCGCGTATCAGGGTTTGAGGGACTTAGCCTCCCAAATTTTTGGCAAATTTTATTTTGGTGTGCGCCGCGGGGGGGGGGGG
>JAQFYQ010001100.1:0-14174 GCA_034694885.1 Buchholzia appendiculata | reverse complement strand
TCTCTGTCTCTCTCTCTCTCTCTCTTTCTCTGCCTCTTTGTCTCATTCTGTCTGTGTCTCTTTGTCTCATTCTGTCTTTGTCTCTGTCTCTGTCTCTCTTTGTCTTTTTCTCTCTACTCATTTCTTCTGCAAAGATAATAGTTGTGCTTGTGTCCACAATAACCTCGCCGCCGAAAGATTACTCGATTGCAAGGCTTATCTCAAGTAACCGTAGGATGTACTCGTTGCCGAGCACTGCAGCTGAGGAGAAATGCTATTCTAGCAGATAAAACTTTTCCGGTTGGTGAAAGATGTTTACAGTAGGGAAGATGTATGGTCGGAAAGAATTGCAGTAGGATGGATACTTGGTTTATAGTTGTTCTGCCAGTACCACTTATTTATTGGGCTGTATATTATTTGTTACGTCGGGTTATGAAGACCGTCGTAGTAACTCGGAGATTTGTTGAGTCTTATCCAATTATTTGGAGTCTTCGCCAGTGGTAATAATTCGTGGAAATATTGCCCAGACAAGCAGATGACTAGATATGTTCCGTAGTGGTAGTTTACTTCCTTGAAACATGTTTATCCCAATTTGCATATCTGTTCAATTGATACACTCCAGCCCAATCCCTACACGCAGTTAGGTTTTTTTTACGATCACGAGAATAATCACCAGTATAATACAGCATATCAGTATACGAATCACTTGGGCTCAAGCTTCTGGAAAATAATTAGATTCATAGAAATAGCTTTTTTTTAAACGGGGGAACCTGTCATAGACAGAAAATGTGATTGAACATTATTGCTTAAAGAAGAGGACGGTAATAAAAATGAAAACAAATCATGTAATAAAAGAATTAAATTTTGAGAATTGAAGTAGGCTACCGAAATCGATTTTGTGACATTGACAATGGCAATGAATTATATGATTGCTTTTTTCTATCAGTAGCAGTACCGTGCAGGAATTGATGAGTTATTCTAGGCCCTCGGGGTAAATTCTAAACCCGTGCATTTGATGAAAAACATAAGTTAAATGTTTGGGCAATGCTTATAAAAATGGAATAATTACTCGGCCTGTTCTGTGTTGAAAATGACACGTTAAGTGACGTCTTGAGCAAAGCTTTGAAGAGTCTTGTCTTTGACGTGACGCGCCAAAGTCAAGACCATGACGTGAGGCACCATAGCGTCATGGTCTTGACTTAGACATGACGCGCGTCACGGTGTTTCACTGTGACGCGTGACGTCATCAAGTGGCAGCTCAGTTCATATAAGATGGTAGCACTCCGCGAACAATCCTGATGAAACATATTGGTTTTTGTGTAGCTGATTAAATGTTTGTGTATTTGTATTTGTATGTATACTTGTATGTACACCTGTTCACATTGTAGGTGCAACCAGGAGATCATGTAATTGACCAAGACGACGATGGAGACAACTTTTATGTAATTGACAAGTAAGTCAGCTCTAATTTGAACTCAAAATAGGTGTATTTATGTAATTGATAAGTAAGTCAGCTCTCATTTTAACTCAAAATAGGTGTATTTATGTAATTGATAAGTATGTCAGCTCTCATTTTAACTCAACATTGGTGTAGTTAAGTAGTAAACAGATCCTGAGACAGGTGGATTATGAGAGTGAACTTGAATATTATATTTTAGCACCAGATCAAGTTCTCTATGACCATGGTTGGTTAAGATAATGGTAGTACAGCCATCAAAAAATGACATCGATGAAGGTTTTTGCAGTTTAGCACTGCATGAAATGCAGTGAAAACTACTATAGACTGTGTAGTAGAAAATATGTTATAATTAAATTGGTGCAAAAAATTCCATAGATGAAGCTTCATTTCAGTTGAAAACCTCAAATTTATTTTGATGGTTTTTTGAATTTATACTATAGATACTTTTCATCAGTTAGCTCCATTTGATCGGGCTTTCAGTTCTCTTCATCTTTATCAGCTTGTATCTCTTTTCAACGTATGTCAGTCTTCTGTTGTGAAACAACAGCCCTTTCAATTCTAGCCCTGTGTATAAGCTGATTTTATGATTTCATAACGGCCCAATCACTAAGCTTCCCACGACCTGCCCTTGACTCGGAAAAATCATAAATAAATCTTTAGACAGGTTTTATAGTGCGTCCTCAGAATTCATGGGAATATGGAAGCTGTAAATGCTTTAATGCTGAGACGCTTATATTAGAACGATGCGGTGCGGGCTACTATTTGTCCAACTTTAAATGCTAAAGGATGTAATTGTGTTGTAAAACGTGCTCGAGATAAGCTAGAAGCAATTTATCTTGAACTTCAACTTTCCAATAAGGGAGTTTACTTCAGGCCAGAAAGGGCGAATTATTTATGGTGAAGACAGATGTGATTGTAATGTAAAATGAGGCAGTTACTTTGAAGGTGAAGTGTGTGGTGAAATCATAAATGAGGAAATTATTTTGAAGGTGGATGATGTTTTAGAGGCAAGAAAATGCTGTTATTTTGATGGTGGAACGGCGTGACCATGTAAAATGAGGCAGTTCTTTTGAAGGCGATTGGGTACGACCAGGTCAAATGAAGATGTTATTTTGAAGGTAGAGAGAGTGGTCATGAAAAATGGTGTGCGGTTAATGTATGGTCAGTCTGAGTGTTCATGGCAAGATCTGATCCAAATTAAATCATTTTCATGTTTCAGTTATAATAAATTATCTATTTCACTGAGTCCCATTAGGTTCTGGACTCTCTGTGGAAATGTCTCAATTTATGTATCTGTATTTCTCAATACAAAATAATGAAAATATATATATGCTTCACGGATAGGCTACAAACAATTATGGAGTTCCATAGAATTTTTTTTAATTGGTCAACTAATTTATTGCCGCCGTTTCCCAGGTGATTTCACTGGACGGCCAAATTATAATATTTGTCTCATTCTTCATTTGCCTCTCTTCTGTTGGCCTAGTGAACCCAGTCAAGCGTGACGTAGTTTCCATAATAAATAAGCTGTGAAGTCCTTCGATATAATAATTGAAATGTGCTTCGTTGGTTTCGCTTAAGTGCTATTGCACTCGCAGCGTTTTATGTGCCAGGTTTGAAATTGTAGTAGGAGATGGTGGTTTGTTGCAGTTCGAGAGGGTGAGGAGTTGATGATTTGTTTAACTTGTTTACAAATATAAGAAGAAGACTTCATACGAGAGTTACCTTGTCAGCCAGAGTGAGACGTTTCAACTTTCCAGTAATGACTCTCCCCCACCCCTCCCCCACCCCCACCCCCTCCCCCAAGGCAGGTCAAGAGCGTCCTCTGCTTTCAATCTCTTCATGTCTGATCGTTCACACTCCATTGGAATCATTCTACCTCTGCCTCAACATCTTTTCCCTGCTACAAACATTTTATCAACTTTATTTATCAGCTAAATCTGAATGAGAGTTAAGCAGTTAATGACACATCGGTGTTGAAGTAGTAATTATAGTTTGGACTCCATTAGTCTCTTGTTGAGAACACTAGCTTCAATGCAATCTCGTGTGAGGAGTGTCAAGTGACTCTAGAGTGCGCTTTAATCATGATTTCTTAAGTATGATTTTAGCAAGTGGGGGGGGGGGGTTCTGTGAGGGGGTTCTGTGAGGAAAGTACACATTTTAGGAGCCAATTTCTAAATCAAATAACTTTACAGTGTATGCCTCTATCCGCCACACTTTTAAGGTTAAATGATTAAATTATGTTTGGTCATCTGTAATAAATGTTTGTCACTGTCGACATGCAGATTACTCAGTGTCATTGTCACTAACGAAATTGTATTTTATGAAGTTTCTTATTATTATTAAACCACCTTGTGCTGCCACGTCCTGTTGTAAATTAGAATTTTTGTACTTTCTGTAATTATAATTTTTAAGACGTCAGTCTTTTTTGTATTTAAGTAATGTTTTAGACTAAAGAACCAATTATCTTCTATCTGGAATTACAATTATATGTAACACAAGAGCGAAATTGTTAGTCAGTCCTAATCTAGATTGTGGGCTATTCTTTTTCTAGACGAAATTAAAGTGAAATTTTTCACTTACGCTAGAGCCGACATGCACTTTATTTTCTTGTTGAATGGTTATGTTCTCCTGTATCTAGGCGAAAACTGAAGGTGTACATTTTTCAGTGTAGCTATAAACGAGAAACGACTTGCATTTTTCAATAGTCTGCGTAAGTGAAACCGACATGCAATTCTAAAGTCTGTCGTGAGTGTCTTCTGCCTAAAGCGACACCGACAGAAATGCACTTCTTGTTCTATTTAGAAGGAACCGACATGCATTTTCTACTGCACCGATGGACGACTGAGACAGAGAATAGAGTATAATAAAAAAAATTATTACATCAACTTTGTATATACTTTTTTCCATTGTAATTTTGATGTTGGATCATAAATGCCGGGTAGACACCTGCCGGTCCTGTCCCTGATTGTCTGTGGTCCGTCAGACCCTGATTCTATTCTTGCCCAAGGGTCCTCAGGTTTGCTTAGTTCGTGGTTCTGGTCCATTGTGGGGGGTCTTGTCCTGGTCATTTATCTGAAGTCTATTTTTCTGTTAAACAGCACACGCAATAGTGAGGACAGCATGGGATCCCAGAGCGGCAGCGTTGCTGCTTTTAGTGCGTTAGATACAACACAAATCTTGTAATTGTTCCGTTCTTGCCTTTTGTGGGAAGAGAAGAATTAAAATGGTGATAGTGTTACAGTGTAGCTTGATGCTTTGCCTTTTTCAGTGTTATTTGTTGCTAATAAACACAACGAAGCCGAACAAATTTAAAGGTAATTAGTTAATTATTTATTGTATGTTTTTATTTAGTAAAATTTGATCAATTTTTGTCGTGCCCCCTTGAGCTGAAGTCTGCCCATGAGTTATTCATTTACAAAATCTTGCAATTTAGTTCTGTGCACATATACAATACATATACCTGTTATACCCAGCACTGGTGAACAGTGCTAGTTATACAATAGACATCAACAGTTACTGTAGAAGATAAATAAATAATATTTATGGAAGGTCGCCAGGTATTGCTAGAATCCTAACCGCTAACTACTTCCGGTTCCCTCGATGTGAAGTACCTGGTTGGCCTGGTAGTGCAGCGTGTGCCTGCACGTTTGCACCTTCAATGACGTCAGAATCGTTGTCGTCGTCGTTTATTGATCGTTGTTAATCCTTGTTAGACGTTTGATTGGTGTTGCGTGCTGCTGCGTTTAGCGATCAATTCACTGCGTACAGATATTGACTTGCAGCGGCCATGTTGAGAGAGAGAGAGAGAGAGAGAGAGAGAGAGAGAGAGAGAGAGAGAGTGGCTAGAACGCTTCAACTCACCTCGTACAGTCCATAAAGAGGTTTCTATTTAAAATCCGGACCTTGCGCAATTCAGTACAAAACTATTAAATCTGAGTAGCACGCTTCCGTCTCAGATCGTGAGCTAACGTTCAAATAGTATATATGCCTATTATTCGTATTCACGTCACAACCAAACTAGGTTATACTACGTAATGTACTTTCAGCTGACTTGATTGTATTTGAAAATTGATTGTATTTCATAATATATAATCCCCTGGAAACTAAACTAGGTTATACAGTTACTATAGTAATGTATATTGACAGTTTGTGGTTGTCACGTTGTTGGTTGTGGTGGTTTGTAGCTTGATTAGAGAAAGAATTGAGATCTCAGGGAGCCGATATTGATGCCTAAAATAAAGTATTTGGCATCTTCTGGATGAAAAGTTTACAGGAGATAATCTCCCACCACAGTCCTCAGCCTGACGCAGTACAAGGTTAATTAACTGGGCCAGTGTGCCAGGTAAAGTTGTCAGTTTACTGCCCAGCCTTTTACAGTTTGCGACAACTGATACTGCTTGGTAATAGAGGCGACAAAACAGGCAAAAAAATTCCAGATCATATAACACTGCCTAGGTCCTGCAGGAGTCTATCATGGCCTTTAGTTTAGCTAACGAAGAGAGTACTTAACTAACTGAGCCGTCGAAGATCGGTGCTAAGCAACGTTATAGAATTGAATCTTGGTAGTAACAGTTTTAGAGGAAAATGTAAAAGTTGCATTAATCTTGTTTGGAGAAATATCAGATTCGTTGAAAGGCTGTTTAGGAAATGTGTAAGATATTTCATTTTCTCCCTGTTAAATAATGTCTCGTTGTCTTTCTCAAAGTTAAATAACGTACCAGATTCAGTGTTGCAAGATCAGTGGCCGTACATTACAATTTCACGCTGCTGATGCTAATGCAGAAAACATTAGGCACATTACAGTTCTCCACGTCGAAAGTATTTTACAATAAATATTCTAGATAGAAGCTTTGATGTTTTGCCATTGGTGAAAATGAAAAATTATTAGGAATTGTTTTTTGTAGCTTTTGTTTATTAGTTTATCGTTGCCCGTGCGGAATACAAAAGACTCGTCGACGTTGTCTAATTCCTTGACGTGCAGATAGACACGGAGAATAAAATAAGATTTCTGGCTCTAGAGATAGCAGGGAACAATATCCGCCATGTAACATTTTGTACTAAGAATTGCAAACATAATAGTTTGATTCATTTGCAAACAGCGGTGATCAGCTTGTAAATGTTGTGTCATGTCCGTAGCCAGGGTTTCATTTTGGAGGTGGTTTTTGCAGGCATAAAATTGTCAATGATCTTTTTTCAAAACTTTCATTTCGTAGGAAGGTTTACCATGAAAAAATTCTCTTGCAAGTGAGAGGAGAACGTAGCAGCGACCAAATCATGCATAAGTTTAAGAAACATTTGGGGGAAATCAACCCGTAGCCCCTCCCTGTCCTAAATAAGGCCCTGTTGCGCATCTCCTTGGAATTACAATTATTTCTATTTGGGGGTAGAGGAAACCGCATTCTGCAGAATTTGCTCCAGATTACGGTTTTTGTGCGGAGCTATAAAACGAGTATTTTTCTTGTCATAGAATGGCGATCACTGTTTTTTTTGTTTCGTTATCACACGACTCATTGTTCATCAAACTCTAGTTTACATCATGTGAGAACATTCTAATTCATCTTCCTGTTGAATATCTATTTGTGAAGACGTTAATCGGCAGACAATTTATAGCACTGTTGACATCCGTAGCCTCTTGATGGAAGTATTCTGAATTTTTTGTATTCTATTTTTGTAATAATTATTGTTTTGTGTTGAGCACTGTAACAGCACTTGTTGGCTGTATTCGTAAGATTATATACGCCAGCTGTAACCTTGACTGACTGGAGGGATTCGTTATTCGCCGTGTCGACTTTCACTCTATAGAGTGCTTTTACTCCGAGATTCATTGATTCTGACTGGCGCGTGTCGGCTGCAGTTTTCTTCAAGTTATACCAATCTACTTTACCCATTTACTTTCCGCACATACAGTGATCAGTGGGCAAGTGTATTACAGCTACAAGTATAAGAAGTGTTGCTTTTGCAAAATGTTTGGCGGGAGTTGATTTTCCCGGGCGGAAAGCATTGCTTGCCCTTTATGCAGATGGACTTGTATTTTTAAGTCTTCAGTTACTTCTCGAAACAATTTTCAAAGTATACCAAAGTATGCAAATTTTCAGACTTTTAACTATTTTCATGCTTGAGGATCAGTGAGAGATTTATGTCCAACTTTTTGTGCAACAGTCCTGATGGGTTAAACGTTACATCTTATGATGTGCCAAATTGCAATAATATTTGCGTTTTGCTCTGTAATATAATGCACGTTTCATTGTGAACGCTAGGGACAAATCTACATGTTTCAAATAGTTCTTTCCTTTCGCATGTATTTGACAATTTGTAATCTGCACAGCTTATTCCACGTTTTTCCTCACATTCTGATTGTCACTTTCTAAAGGGAGCGAAACACACAAACTTATTAACAGACTGACAGACAGAGAGACTGACAGACAGACTGACTGACTGAAATAAACTGCTAGAGTTATTGACCGCTGCTAGCTATGTTTTTAATCTTTCTTCTTTATATTAGTTTTCTGGATGATTCGTTGTTAGCCGTTGGCTGTGAGTTCTTTTCTAATCCGTTTGGATGATTAATTTTTATATAAGCTTGCGTGAGATGAAAGTGTTTTCATGCATGTAGAAGGAAAGAACTCTGGTAATAGGACTCTGTGTTACTGAAGACCGAGCCGCCGGTCGCCTATGATGTATCATCATTAGAAGAACGCATTGAGCGTGTTGTCTGCGTAATCAGGTCCATCAGGGATGAACAACGTCCGCAACAAATTGAGTCCTTCTGCACATTGATGCTTTCTCCCTTTTAGCGTTAATCTAGTCGAGTAGGGAAATCTAGTGAAAGCTTATATAGATTGTTAAGGTATTAATTTTGCCGAGAGTTCTATTCCGAATTAAGTTTCTAGGTGTTTTGCGCTATTTATTTCCTTGTTTATCCCCGTTTATAGTTGTGCTGTCTTCAATTATTTGTCGTAAGGCTATAATATCTGTTGTTAGGTGTGTGATTGTAATGGTTGGTTCAATTCGGTATACCCGTAAGTGTCATGCTATATATCGGAAGTAGACAATGCCGTTGTGTGCCCCACTGCCCCGTTGATATGTGCTTGTGGAATCTATTAACCTAAGTTGTTTAAATATAAATGAATTTGAAAACGATGATGGTTCTGCGTCTATATGCATATGAGTGTAATGAGAGTTGTTGCATCGTTTTGTTGTGTCGAGTTATGTCTGATTCACTGATTCCCATTTTCTTTGCATTTGCATTTGTTTGAAGTTGATGCAAGTAACCAAACTAAGAGATGTTTACTTTGTTTCATGATTATTCACTACTAGAATTTATATACGTGTAACTGTATATGAAGGAACGTAATCGACTCTTCTAGACTTAGTTTGCACATCTAGAATTTGAGTGCACATCTGGAGTCAGTGTGCACATCTAGCTAGACCTTCGAGTGCACTTCTGGAGTCACTTTGCACATCTAGCTAGACGTTGAGTGCACATCTGGAGTCAGTGTGCACATCTAGCTAGACCTTGAGTGCATCTGGAGTCACTTTGCACATCTACGTTCATTTGGTGCGCAATTGAACTAAGTTTGCACAATTCACTTTCGACGTGCTCTTCACAAATTTTCTAGCTACATTTTTTGAGACATGGAAAGGGCGCGCATTCTTTAAGTGTGACGTCAGTGATGATGTAGTGCATTGACATTATTTGACAGTCTCATATCAAAGACGATTGAGTACAAATTGAGCACAAATTCATCGTTAAAGATTTCGCCGCTGCCCAATATAAAGCTTTGGCTTCAAGCCATTAAAAATCAGAAGTTGTCATTGGTTAACTTTTTATTAAATAATTGTGATTTTCCTCGCAATAAGGACTCGTGTTGTAATTATATTTGACATCGTATAAAAACTGTAATTCACCGTCGCCAAGTGCTGTCATTTGTTTGGTCAAAAACTTAAGTGGAGAGAGATTTGATATTGTCAGAGGACCAGCAGCTGCATTTCTTGAAATGCGGGTCTAGCAGCTTTTGTCGGCTGATAAGCTGTTATGCAAAATTCTATAGCTGCTGCTTCTTACGGCAAGAAATCTTACAAATTGTGTCCCATGGTAGGAGATCTGACCAGCCGTATCGTATTCCAAGGCATATTGTCAGTCGTGTCGCGTGCAGGAAACCTTGCCATTATATCTCAGAAATTAGAATTTCTACCAGGTGTCTCTGGGAAGGAAAACTTGCCAGCTGAGTTGCCTGGTAAGAAATCTTACCACCCGTATCGCTTGGAAGGAAATTATATCAACTACATCTGGCTGCAAAATATCTTGCCTTCTGTTTATGGGTTTGAAATCTTGCCTGGCGGAAAATCGTGCCAGCTGAGATTCCTGACAGGAAATTTTTACCAGTGGTATGGCTTGGTAGGATATCTCGCTGGTGTGTCAATTTAGGAAATCTTATCAACTGAGATGTCTGGCAGGAAATCTCGCAGCGTCTCATGGCTGGAAATTTTTCCAGTTGATTACTTGCCAGATAATCTGTGATGGGGATAATCTTGCCAGACGTTTCGCTTGGTGCTAGTTGGTAGGAAATCCTACCAGCTGAGATGTCTGGCAGGAAATCCTACCAGCTGAGATGTCTGGCAGGAGATCCTACCAGCTGAGATGTCTGGCAGGAGATCCTACCAGCTGAGATGTCTGGCAGGAAATCCTTCCAGCTGAGATGTCTGGCAGGATATCTTGACAGCAGCGTGACAGGAAGTCTTGCTAGCTTAGTCGCAAGTCGTTATTTCTATTCAACCGGAGGCGAGGCGCTAAATTGTCGGTGGTCTCATTAAAAGTCGGTCGATGTTGGCTCTACGGGGCGGGGCGGGGCGGGGGACGGGGCGGGCGGATGCCCTGCCGCGGCGCTTCATTCGTTCAATGGTAACGGATTAAAGCGTTGTGCTGTGTATCTACGAATCATGCATGCAGAATCTTCCCTGTTATTACCTGACCGGAATAATAATGTTGCCTTTTATGATTCAGTTACATTGCAATTTTATTGCTTAGCCTCGATGTAAAAATGTTAGAACTTTTGGAGCTAATCCGGCCATTCTGTACGTGCGCTTCCCCCTTTTACTGTAGATACTGAACAAGTTTGCTGCGTTAGTTGAAGTCAGAGACGTCTGGATTACGGCAGCAATGGTATTTCAGTCAACTGAAACTTTACTGAATGAATTTTCACAGTTGAGCTAAAACTGAAATGATTTGTAGCTAAACAAACTGAAACTTAAGATATTTTCAAAACTGAAACTAAAACATTTACTAAATGACAAGGTATTAATTAAAGGTATTTTTTGTATTAACTACCAAAAAGTGAAGCTTATAAAGCTGAAGTCATTTTTTGGAATTCCGTGTTATTTACAGTATATATTTTACGATTATAGTTTGTTATTGCGTAGTTGGCTATGATTTTAGGAATGAAACTTACACTTACAGAAATGATCTCCATCCAAAAACTCGACATGTGACTTTTAAAATCAGAGCCGAAATATCACTGATTATCAGCAAAAATTATAATTGTAATAGTGTTTTCATTTAACTGATATTTTGAAGCTATTAAATTGCAAAAGTTAGAATCTATGGCAGGTATTTTACTCCTCCCATACTGCAAATTTTTCTTGTGTCAGTAAATTAGTAGATAATTCTTTCGTCTCACCTAATCTATGGGTTATGTCCAGTCTTAATTGTAATTTGTAGGATCTTGTTACGTGTTTGAGAACTTTCTGTGTAATTTCTTGTAATTTCCTGGGTGAATAATTTCTTAGCGACCTTCGTGCTTTATTGGATGCTCTTCTAAGTTTCCCCAAATGCGACACTGATTGAATAAATTAAGTTTGATCTTGGCAAACTGACAGCAAAGTTTGAGCCTGATAACTCTGTGCTATTATTCTCAACATATGTTTCGAAGTGACCGGATAGGTCAATCGGTAGCATTCTCGCCTCGCTGCATAAAGGTTGAGAGTTCAACTTCCTGCTGCGGCTGATTGTGTTCGGTATCAAACCTGCAAACGGTTTACAAATGGGTAAATTGTAGGCACTCAAGTGCCTGTACTGGAAGGATCTTTGTCCGCCCGCCCGTGCTCATCTAGCCTAATGTATCTGTGGTAAAAGTCAAGCGTAGAAATATGTAAGGCAGGTGACCATCATCTGCCTTCGGGCAAAACACTGTCATCATCATCATGTTTTAGATCAGATATAAATATAACAGTAAGTCTTTAGATTGTTTGTGAAGGCATGTTGGTTGTGTGTTTCAGTGGTGTGTACGACATTCTGGTGCACGGTAAGAAAGTGGGCGCCTATGACCACCAAGGCAGTTTTGGAGAATTGGCGTTGATGTACAATATGCCGAGGGCAGCAACAATCATCGCTACTACAGATGGAAGCTTATGGGCTATGGTAAGTGTCTCACTAAGTCGAAAAGCCATAAAGCAAAGCGATCTGAAATTCCAAACAAGTGACATGTAAGGACTATGCTGAACCGAATTTATAAGGAATTTACCTTGTAAGAAGCGAAAAATTGCTTTGAAAGAAAGTATGAGAAGTTAACAGTGTGTAGATGATTTGTTAGGTTAATTAAATGTGCATAATATACTTGAACTTTTGATTACTTAAAATGCTGAAGTTTAGAAATCTTTACATCATGTGGTAAGTTACATTTACCAATGCGTAACTAATAAGTGGAATTATTTTGCATTTATTTGTGTTTCATTAACAAATTTTGATGATTTGTTTCATTCACTTGTGTATGCTATTTATTTAATTAGGATCGTGCTACGTTTCGAAGAATAGTCTTGAAGAATGCATTTAATAAACGAAAGATGTACGAGGCTCTGCTGGAGACCGTACCTCTACTAAAATCTCTGGAAGTAAGTCGGTCATCTTTATTTTACGGTTTTCTTCTTTCCCTATTCTTCCTTTCTTTCCCTACTCGTATTTCTCCCTTGTTCTCACTGAGTTTTTTCTTCTGAAGCATTGAGTTACTCTTTCACGATTGGTTGATGTTGCCGTGTGAGTCTTGACAGTGTAAGCGGTTCCATATTAAGTGAAATGAACCACTATCTGTGTAATAATGTTATGTTAAAATAAAAAAATTATTTTTTACCTATGCAGCCAGTATTTCCTGCAATATCCCTATTCTTAGATTTTCTGTATTATGATGTAATTTATTATGATTCTACCCTTGTTAATTTCCAACACTATTATAATATTGACCTTAGTGTTGACACCTTTCTTTATTTTTCAGCTTCAGTGCTTGGAGCACTGTTTTCTTAAGAAGCTTAGCGCCCACTGCTTTTCAGACATCTTAAAACATTGTGTATCATTGAGTTGTCCAGTCGGCTTTAGACAACATTGTAAATGATATCGTTTTCCTCATTTGCTCTAAGCAATCTGTGTTGTTATGATAGCTGTATTATGCGATGCAGTTAGAATGAAAAGGAAATAAGTTTGTAAGAAGAGCTGCACGAACTTGAACTATAGCATAGCTCCATGTCCTATATGCAGCAGCTGGTGGTTATTTTAGTATGTGGACTATTTTTAGTGTATGACGT
Organism: Buchholzia appendiculata; assembly: GCA_034694885.1. Classification (NCBI taxonomy): domain Eukaryota; kingdom Metazoa; phylum Annelida; class Clitellata; order Enchytraeida; family Enchytraeidae; genus Buchholzia; species Buchholzia appendiculata. The sequence continues at coordinate 1,162 of JAQFYQ010001100.1, read as the reverse complement.
CATTCTGATCTCATAAATCACCTAGATTTGTTTTGATTGTAGTGTTTATGTTACCCAGACATGTTATTTGAAATGTGATAGGTTCTGTGATTTGTGTGGTTGAAGGTTGCAACACTGCTTACTTTCAAAATGCATATCTTGCGTTTGCAATGATTGTTGATTGATGGATATGATTAGCAATGTAGGCTGCACACTTGTGTCAATCGTTGTTGTATTGTTGTAGTCTTATGAAAGAATGAACGTGGCCGATGCGCTCGTTAGCAAACAATTCTCTGATGGCACTATGATCATTAAACAGGCAAGTGTATAGTGTCTTAGATTAATTGTTTATTGTTTATTTAATTGCTTATTGTTCACTTAATTGTTTATTATATGAAGTCGACTGTTTCAATGACGTAGAATCAAGTCTCAGATATTAGTTATTTATGAAATGACATTTGGAATAAAAGGCATGGCGAGTTTTCAAAGGGGGGGGGGTGATATACAACATAGCTATCTATAATAGGTTTTGCAACGGGCTTAACCTAGAAGGAACAACAACTGCACTTTACGAAAGTGCAATTTGCATCGTGTTTAACTTATTATGTTCACGTCGTTATCGTCGTCATCATTATCCTTATTCTCATTATTATCATCAACATTTTGCATCATTCTGTTATTGTACAGCAAAACAGTCTTATCATAAAAAAAAATTATTTATATTTTGTGTTATGTGTATTGGAGTGATACAAAATGCTAATACTTTTGCAACAGATTTACTTGAGAAATCTGAAGAAACTCATAGTGGCAGTTCCATGTACAGTATTTCTTGGTTAAGTTTAATTGACAACATTCAATTTGGCTCATTCATTTTTTGTTTCGGAAAGTCGTTGGCGCTGCTTCTCGTACATGGTCGCTATTGACACACATACATAAATACACACACACACGCACACACACACACACACACCGACATACAAATCAAAGTAGACATGATTAGCTTGAGCAAAAATTCTCAGAACTATTGCATTCAACTTTTTAAAGCTTTAGAATCCTCCTCAAACCTTTTTGTTCATTTTCAAAACTGACACCGTGAAATCATAATTCTCGGTCGTCCTCTCTTTCTCCTTCACCTATCAATCCTCGGTCGTCCTCTCTTTCTCCTTCACCTATCAATCCTCGG
>JAQFYQ010001099.1:0-14174 GCA_034694885.1 Buchholzia appendiculata | reverse complement strand
TGGTTTTTAAATGTAACGTTTTATTTTTGCGTTTGAATTGCATTGATTTTATTGCGTTTTGAACTGTGCTGATTTATAATTGTCTGTAGCGTGGTAATGTGTATGTGAAGGTGTACCATAAGGGCATTGCCTAGTATTTCCTAAACCTGATATTGAAATTTATTTGCATGATTTACTGTAATGTATATGCGTCAAATTTGAACTAATAAATAAATAAAAATAAGTGCATATTCTGAAAAGATGCACAACTCATAGCTTTTATTTTATACAATGATAACGTCATTTGAAACCCATATTTAGCTATAAACGAAACACATTCACCACAATTTACATACTTATATATTATAAACTTAATTATATCATTACTGCTATTGTAATATAACATACATCTGAACACAAAACAATTCTTCAATTTCAGAAACTAGCAATTTGAAACAGCGTTTGTTGGGATCCTGCGCGCTCTAGCTCACCCTTAGTGTTTAATTAACATTTAGAGAACCGAAACAATCACGAAATACGTGCAAGTGTAATGCGCGGGCAGATTGTTGGAGCGATATATACAGTGTATGTCATCAAATTGCTGCTACCCTATCTCAGCTGGCATCCCACTGAAAGCATCAATGTAGTACTTCCATCTTCAAACTAAGCAAAGATGCCAGATATTTGATCATTATTGTATAAACACGTAGACAGATGTTATTAATTTATTACGTGGCACCCATACAAAAATATATGCACAAGTTCTATGATGTGCTGGCAAGTCTAACTTTAACAATTGATATTTCTTTCAGAAGATGCAGACCGACAGCTCAGAGCCAATACGACCAGTGGCGCTCCTCGTCGTCTTCATTCTGTCTTTATGCCCTTTGATTTCACTTTAACTGTAGTCATCACCGTTGTCGGTGTTAAGGCCGGTGACATCACCGGAATATAAGTGCAATATTCATTTATGCAACTCACATGAAATATCTGTCTGTTACTCTGAAATCTTCAGTTGAAAAACAGTAGCAGATATAATCTCTAAATATTTTGAGAATGTCGGCCGATCTTCTACTGAACTAAAATGTTAGGATCTGTCAAAATAATGCTTCCTTCTCCATTAGATAATGATTGAGTAAAAATGAAGAATCGATTTTTACGGAACATGGTAACGTATGTGAGTTAGATAATGATTATTGGTTTGTAACAAATTGTTCTAATTACAGCTTTGAAACTGACCACTGGAATTACAGTGTTCATAATTGCGGTGTCAGTAATAGGTCTGAATTATGGCTATAACAAAGTGTTAGATATTGTTCTTTATATGACTCGTGCTCTAAATTGAAATACATAATTGTGTACATCAATATTTTAGACAACATACGATGCACTGAGAAAAATATCGCTTTAGCATGTATAAGAAAAAACATGAGTATAAACTATTTCTAACGGACGTGATTCAACAGACTACAATATAAAGAGAAATATGGAAAAGGCCCCAATAGACCTACATAACTACATAATTATCATAATAGGCCTACAGCCTATTCTGATAAAATAAATTATTTATCTAACCGTTGTTATGCCGTCTCTGAAACTAGAAGTTTGATTTATGAGTCAAAAAAGAGCCACAAGTGAGTGACGAGTCTGATAACACAGACGATGGTCTCGATCAGCCACTCATGATAGTGAGGAACAGCCACCATGTTAAAATGTGACAATATTTACAAGTCGTGTGAAAAGCAAGTTTAGTACATCCAAAGAAAGGTCTTGATGAGTAATTTAATTCTAACTTAGGACCCAAAAAATATGACAACTTTTCAGACCTCTGCCGCTATTTTTAAAGATGGCGACCTTCATAACATATGACAATCCTGAATTTGGTCTTAAATTATCATTGCTGGACCTTTCTGGTGTCTTTACTGTAGTTTCGTGGAGAAGGACTTCATTTGTATGAGACATTAACGTAGCATAATTATAACCATTATGGCTAAAATCAAAATGGCGACCAAAATGGCTGCCAAAACACAGCATTTTATAATACTTATAGTCTTATACCATAGACACTGTCGATCATTTTAATTGTATTTAAAATAGCTTTGTCAGATAGGAAAAAATTGCTATTTTATGGCTAAATGTTATTCAAGCCATGCAATTATGAAAAACAATATTGTGAACAAGAGATATAAATGTACATAGCTGCTTATAAAATATTTATAATATTATGTGAATATGAACATTTACACAAGTCCATACAACGCAGTATCATGAATCGAAGGGGGCTTTCTCGCACGTGCACTTGACTAGTTAATCTATAGCAATTGGAATGAGGTCTAATGCAATCAATGCTGACTCCACGGTTCCGTTACTTTGTTGTACCGTCCATTTTTATCTAGAGACTGCAACGAGATAAAGAGATACTTACTATTGTGCGCCTTTTTCCAAGTTTTTTATCTCAAGTTGCAGTGTTGCATAAATGCATCTCTTGTGAGAGGTATTTTTCAAAAGTCCAGTGTGTTGTTGCAAAAACTTTGACTTGTTTGCTTGGTTCACACTTGTTCTTTCAGCACAGTGCAATTGCGAGATGAAAATCTCAATAACTTGGAATTTACTGCTGCTTCTAAGAATGATCTGATTCTTCTTTTCCTGTATGTATTCGTTTCCATATTTAAGAGTATATTTGTGAACCACTGTGTTTTGTCGTTGATTACATTAATTTGTAGATTATTTGATTTTAAATTGAGTATCTGTCTTAACTGGTAACCATTCCTATCACAAATTCCCACGGATACTCGAACAACTTGGTCCTATTTGTACTGTCATGATGGATTTTTTCACTGTTCTGATATCTTTGTGACCGGACAGGCTGTCTAACAATAATGCCTTTTCCAGCTTAGCTGCTGGTTTTTTCGGCTGTCAAAGAGATGATCGTTATAAACAAGGTTCTCTCTCTCTCTCTCTCTCTCTCGTTCTCTCTCTCTCTGGTCTGTCTAATGTTATCAGTACTTGATTTCATGGTTCCGTTGCTTTTTATTGGCTTTTGAATTATTTACGCCGTTCGTATTCATCTAGGGAAAGAGAGAGAGAGAGAGAGAGAGAGAGAGAGAGAGAGAAATTGTGTATTGAGAACTTGTGCTCCAATTTCTCTATGGTAGTCACTCACTTGCAGCGTTGCAGCAACACATATCTTCTAGGAGGTACACTGTGGTGCTGCAAAGACATTCATCTATGTGCATCGTTCAAACTTTTTCCTTCGGCACTTTACAACTTAAAGGATTTTAACAATTTTGGTAATTCTGCTGCTTCTAAGGTGAGTGTCCTGAAAGAACTTGCAGTTTCTAAAATTACATCTGTGAACCACTGGTATTTGCCAACGTTGCCATGTATATCCTATTGAACTTGATTTCGGAATTCTGAATCCATATCTTAGAAATTGAAACGAATACATTCAAAAAAAGAAGAAGCATACTTAGAAGCAGCAGAATTCCAAGTTATTGAGAATTTCATCTCGCAATTGCACTGTGCTGAAAGAACAAGTGTGAACCAAGCAAACAAGTCAAAGTTTTTGCAACAACACACTGGACTTTTGAAAAATACCTCTCACAAGAGATGCATTTATGCAACACTGCAACTTGAGACAAAAAACTTGGAAAAAGGCGCACAACAATAAGTATCTCTTTATCTCGTTACAGTTTCTAGATAAAAATGGACGGTACAACAAAGTAACGGAACCGTGGAGTCAGCATTGATTGCATTAGACCTCAATCCAATTGCTATAGATTAACTAGTCAAGTGCACGTGCGAGAAAGCCCCATTCGATTCATGATACTGCGTTGTATGGACTTGTGTAAATGTTCATATTCACATAATATTATAAATAGTTTATAAGCAACTGTGTACATATATATATATCTCTTGTTTACAATGTTGTTTTTCATACTTGCATGGCTTGAATAACATTTAACCATAAAATAGTAATTTTTTCCTATTTGATAAAGTTGTTCTAAATACAATTAGAACGATCGACAGTGTCCATGGCATAAGTGTTATAAAATACTCTGCCTTGGCAGCCATTTCGGTCGCCATTTTGATTTTAGCCATAATGGTTATAATAATGCTACGTTAATGTCTCATACAAATGAAGTCCTTCTCCACGAAACTACAGTAATGGCACCAGAAAGGTCCAGCAATGTTGATTAAGACCTTATTCAGGATCGCCATATATGCTATGAAAGCCGCCATCTTTAAAAATGGCGGCAGGGGTGTGATCCGTGGTCGGATTTTTTGGGTCCTAAGCAGCGTTGGTATTTGTCACTTTTGAGGTGATTTTTTAGGAAATTTTTCCAACGAGCGGGAGGGGGGGTGGCGACGGAAATTTTTCCGACGAGCGGGGGGATGGTCGCAAATTTCGTGGAGGTGCCGGGGTCAGCAAACGAGGTGCCGGAGTTTAATCCCGCAACCCCGGCGGCAAATACCACGCTGGTCCTACGCTATTCAGTTTTCCTAGATGACAAAACTATTTTTAAAAGGCGCCAGAAAGGCCCAGCAATGATGATTTAAGACCAAATTCAGGATCGCCATTTGTATAAAAGCCGCCATCTTCAAAAATGGCGGCAGAGGTCTGAAAAGTGGTCCGATTTTTTGGGTTCTAGGCTAGAATTACAGTACTCATCAAGACCTTTCTTTTGATGTAATAAACTTGCTTTTCATACAACTGGTAACTATTGCCTGCCCAAAAACCCTCACTATGAAAATATCTAGAACATCGATACATTTTCTGGTGTAGTAATTTCCAGAAATGTTGTAGCACGTTTAAAAAGATACGAGATGATTTCCATGCAAAAATAACGGAGTTTCAGATAAATTTCAATTGTTTCAGTGATATTTTATTTATAATGTATAATACGAGTAACGCTATCCCCTCTAACGTTATCCCCTGTGCCCTCAAAACAAATTGTATTAACGTTATAAAAGCTGCCGAAAATTCACTGTTTCCAGTTTATCCTCTAAATGTTTGAAGTGGCGGAGAATGCTTGCAATGCTCTAATAATTAACTTTAGTTATTAGTTTTACCATAGTCCGACTATAAATGGGCCAATTTTCAAAAGTGGAGTCGTTCGGGTTGTTTTCACCTGTAGAGACGGAATGTAGAGACGGATATTTGCGGCGAATTATAATGTTGTGTGATGTTCGACGATGCGTCAGGACCTTCCATAGACCCACCATGTCCTGCAACTGATATAATCAGTCACAAGTAAAACAAGAAGACTATATTCTATTTCTTGTTGTTATTTGCATTGTTTCCTTTGTGTGTTGCTCTTTATTGGGCTGCATTGCATTGGGATATTTATCTCGCTTCATCATGGACTTATATGCCGACATTTTATTTGAGCCATAAGAGAGGTTATTCGCATTTTTGTTACAATATTTTGGAGCGATCGAAGTATGACATTGGACTAGGTTACACTTTTCAGGCTTAGTTCCTGAATTAATAGTCCGCTGTTGATGCTGGAACGCGGAACGATAAATTTTGTTTAAAATAAAAGACAACAAATCACTTACAATTAAATTTTCATTCAAATGTGTATGGAATTATAATTATGCGTTAATTACTCTTAAGATTTTTTTTCGAAATTATTGAATTCAATTGCATCAATAACAGGTGAATCGAACTTAATTAAACTTAACTGAAATTTCAATAGTAGGCTATAATTTCGAAACAAATGTGATAATTATTTACAATTAATTACGATTACAATTCAAAAGTGAAAATATATTTACAATTCATTTTCCAGTTTTTTTAATAAAATAATTGCACGAATTACAGGAACGGTTATCCTCTTGTTTGAGAAAGTTAATCATTTCAGGTTAATAGCAAGCAAAAGCTGAAAAATTTGAAATATCCCAGCATTTAAATAGCCACGAAAGTTACTCTGTATAATACTACATAGGATCATATATTGAATTGAATTGGTTGTTCACATACAGGATACCAAAAACATTGCCACAACTAAGCTTTTTCCGTCAAGTAAACTTCCACAATTTGTATAAGGTTTCTTTTCATTATCGTTTCAAAAAAAAATTGAAGTACGATCCCATTAAATCAAACGGTTGTTGTCGCCACTGAAAGCAGCCCATAGTGCAAGAACAATGATGATGACAGCCTCGCCGTCTCAAGAACAATATGATTCAACAATCTCTCGGGCCTAATGATAAGATCACGTTCACTTACATGCAACGGGTAGTGGTGTTCAGCCGCTTAGAGTTGACTCAAGTAATCATTCTTTGTGATCAACTTTGTGACAAGCCACTTTTGGGGGATATGGAGCAATTGTTTATCTCAGTTTTTTTTAATTCCAAATCAAACACACTGTAGCAGCTTAACATAGGACAACTTATTTAAACTTATTTAAATTTTCACCGCATTTTCCAGATTCATCGAATGCCTTTAAAATTGACATGTCTGAAAAATGAATCCTTTGCATGGACGTGATAATGAACTACACCTCATGTCCATCTACGGCATGCTAGTCTTTTTTTACAATACACGATCTTCTAGATGTTTCTCGTGATGATAAAGATAAAATTGAAGACGACGACGAAAGGCAGGATATATCTGAAGGCGCTGCTTTCGGTGAGGAGCTTCGAAGCAGAATTCCCGTAGTAGTTTCGACAGAAATCAATGCGGTATTGATAATCACACGAGTAGGTAGCGCTGTTCCAGAGCATGCCACTGGGGCAGTTGTATCTACAACAAACCGGCATTCAGTACGAACTGTCTATAATAAACCGCATTAAGTAAGAGCTATTTGTGACAGAACTTCGTAGTCGGAGATATCTTAAACAAAGCCTCGTACGGTGCGAGCCAATTACAACAAAGCAGCATACCGTTCGAACCATCTGCAGCAAAACCGCATACAGCATGAGCTGTCTACATAACATTGGACACAGGACGAAACATCTAAAACAAAACCGAGTGCAGTACGATATACTTACAACAATGGCGTATACACAGTGACACAATGCGAGCTATTCATTCACTAGATGCACTCCACACAAGATCGCCCAGTTCAAAGTTCATCGTTTTATAGTAATCAAAACACTATGCAAGGTCAATGCTGAACCAATTACACATAGGAATACGAAGTCATTGATCCTCAACAAACGCGCCTTATATTCAACAGATATTGCACATGGTTTTCCATGGCCCACTGCAGCGATGTAGTCCTTGGCCTTGACCTTGGACTCTCATTCCGCATGGACGCCTAGTCCTTGGCCTTGCCTCAAGGATGCCATGAGGCACTTTACTGCCTTACCTTACCTTGATAAATTGTCCAAGTGTCTTGCCTTGTCTTGACCATGGAAAAATGTCTTGCCTTGCCTTAGCCTTGAAAAAATTGCTTTTGCTATTTCAAGGCATTTATGCATTAGCATGCTTCCAAAAAGACTAAATTATAAAAAATTTACTCACAATTATTTAAAAATCATATATTGTACTATATAAACTATCGTCCAAGTTCAATTTACAATGTAAATATATAACCATTAACATAATTAACATTTGATTTGCCAAGATTCACGTATTATTAAACCAGGTTATATACTGCATTATACAGTAAATACTTTACAATATGTATGCATTTGCTTTGCCAGCTCATAACTTCTTTCACACCATGTGCCACTTGTCTAGTGTCTAATACTATAAATATTTGTGTTAAAAATTCAGTGATTTCGAATAACTAATCAACTAAATATAACAGCATAACTATTAAACTAAATATAGCAATAGTTAATGGTCTGCAGACCATTAACTATTGTCAATATTTTTTGCAAAATTATTGCTGTCAGTTAACTAATACTGTTGATTATAATCGCTACTGTTTACTCCAGAAATTATATGTGACAGGTTTTGTAATGTTCAGAAACTGTTTCAGACAAAAGTGACTATTACGATTTCAATTCTATTGGTGTGAAATATGGTCTTTTAATGTCTGATTCTAATACTTGCATCAAACGTACAAATTCGAAGTATATTGAATGTAACTTGGAACAGTAATTAATTTGTCACTTACTTAGTTTGTGCCTGCACTGTGTTATAGGCTATGCTATATTCGCACCTTGATTGCTTATTTACTTATTTGTGTGTTTTATTTTTTTCTCATTTATACTGCTACCATACTTGTCTTATGGTAAAATAACATAAATATATATATATATATATATATATATATGTGCATATACTGTATATATATAACGGTTTAAATTTGGATAGGCTTATATAAAAGCATTTTTAGACAAAAAAAAACTCTCCGATAAAACTCACCGATACGGTTGGCCGTCCACACACAAATAGAAGGACATTTCACACGTCCTGGAATTGCCGTAGTATCCGTTGGAAGAAGTTCTTCCAGGCAGTGTTTGTGACGGACATTGGAACGACCCTCCACCGCCCTGCACGGGCTGCATGCCCCCTCCAATGTCGCTACCAGTACCCGGAGGTCGGCCGTATTGACAAGACACCAAAGACCCCTGGTCGCATAACCCGTTTCCGTCGCCAGTCACTCGCCAAAAGAGATCGGACATGCAGCTCCTGTAGTCGACCTGGATACCGGCGCGACACTCATAGTAGAAGTGACAGTTGGAGTTGTCTGGGTAGAATCCGTTAGACCCTGGAGGACATTGCGCCGCTGCGAGGGAGAGGAGAAGACTACAGGCTGAAAAATTACCAAACATTTTATTATAGGACAAATTTTACCCTCGTATTGGCGCATAAAGCGACGAGACACACATTTATGGTGCTTTCTCATAAAACAGTTTTGTGTTCAATTTACATACAAAACCTACACAGTAAGATTCACTATTTATCTCTCTGATTGATTGTGCATTTGTTGACATAATATGTCAACAAATGCACAATCAATCAGAGAGATATATCAAGAGCTTCTCTACATGAAATATTATTTCATGTAGAAAAGCTCTTGATATCGGTATAGTATCTTCCATGCCTTTGTATGGTCATGAACCTTTACTGCATTCGTTCTAGATCTTTAGTTTTTTCCTCTCCAAAAGCGTGTCATTTGATCAGTTGAATACATATATGTTACGGCTAACAGTAAGGCGATGAGAATATACGAGTAATGGTAACCTGACGTATTCGCCTAACACACTGGTCCGGTAAGGTGAACCGTGCACTACGTCAGACTGAGGGTTACTGTGGATGATCAGCGTCCAGTACGAGTAACATCGGTGTCACCGGCATTACGCTTCTAGCCAGAAGAGGACAAGTACTTTTAACATAATTATACTACTTCATCACGATATAAACAGATTTTTGCGTAATTCCATAGTTCTATGCCGTGCTGACGCTTCGACAAATCAACCCCTCAGTTGCAACCGAGTCGTGAGTAAAACGAAGAGCTGACTGACCACCATCATGTCTGCTTAATTACCGAGTAATATGAAACATTTTCCACAATAATGGCTTGAGGCTTGCATGATGCATCACTTAACAATGAAATGACTTTAAATCTAAACCGATGCAATTTTTGTACTAAATTATCCAGCACAACAAATTTTATTATCTGTCGAATATTTCACATAAATAAATAACTTTTGAAATAAACGTCAAGCTCGTCAAGCTCACCGACAACAAGCTGCTGCATTCCAACTTCTGCCAAACGAATAATTTTTTTGAACATCATCGTACGTAATGTCAGTAAGGTCGGTGTCAAACAGCGGACAAGTATGGAAATAACGCGTCGTACTGCGCTGCTGTGTCTTTATACCAGTGCTACGGATAGCAACAGCAAAAGCTGCTGCTGAGGACAACCGTCCATTGGACTGGTGACAACAGAACACCGTTGTTGTTTCCATGCCAAGGCTGACACGAGATCTCTACGAGCTGGAGGGGAATGGGAGAGGGGAGGTGGAGACATACTAGCCGATGGCGGTCGATGTTGGCCTTTTTGAGAAAAAAAATATCTTGTAAACAGAAAACCATATACATGACCGATTTTGTCCCAAATTCAGAAAACTATTTGGAACAATAATGTTTGCTCCAACGGGAATGCCTCCATCTTTGTAGCATGTCGACACGGTGGTGCAGAAAATAGTATTCCGAGCTGTCAATATTGCTTGAATATTGTGTTTACGAGAACAAAAACAAGAGTATGCTATAATTATGTAGATGTAATGCATCGGGGAATCTACAACAAACAATAATGGAAATGCAACGAAACGACAATGTTTTTAATGTTCAAAGTAATGTAAACTGCAGCTTAATTTAATCATATATCTCAGTCAACTTGCGAAAGTGCCTATCTAAAAGCATCATCAGACAGCATTATTATGCAGTCAAAATTTCAACGGAGCTGCGCCACGTCGAATACTGTAAAAATTGTGTAATTCTGTGCATTCACTAACAACTTTCATTCCAAATGACAACGCTAAGAGAAATCACAATCAATTTGTGAACATATTAAATATAACTTATATTATCATGTTGGAGTTATAATGATATATTTATAATTACAATTATGGTGTTAACTCATGAATAAATACTTTCCACAGAACGTCTGATCGAAACAAATGTATAGATTCCATATTGTTTGTTTTTATTAGTTGTGCAGATAGCAGTAATAAATTAAAAACAGAAAACCCAAAATAGTTAATTGCGCATTATAGGCATTATAGCCTACAGATTCATTAAAGACAGTTGTATTGATGACGTTTCTGTGTTAATAATCAGCTGGACTACGATCAGCGTTTATTTGTGGCTGTTAGTGTTTATGTCATAATTTTCACATTGTGCCCTTTGTTGAGAATGGGATATTTTTAGGGCCTTTGTTAGATATAAGGTTGTAGTTTGAAGTGGAAGTAAATCGAACTTTTGAAATTTGTACGATGTTTGTATGTTCATTACATTTGTTCACAACAATGAGAATAGCGATTCTCTAGCCCAGGGTAATGCCTGCATGGTATATGCATGAAGCGAAGCTTTGTTTTCGTATGTGAGCTTTGATTAGTGACATTATGGACATCGGTAACATATAAAAGAAAACACAAATCAAAGGAAACATTAGAAGAAGAATGAAAAGAGGTTGATTATGAAATAAACACACGGCTAACAGCATTTTGCGAAAATATACTTTTACCTATTCGTTATTTCCTTGTCCGCAATTACGCCGCTGAACAATTTAAGAAGTCCACAGTGTATTTACCCAAGAATGACCAGGTATCGGGCTGACAAAATACGTTGTTGCCACACAACAAAGAATTGGCCGCGAGTAAATAATTTGGCCGTTGCCTCGACTCAAGGTATCGCTGTGAGAGGTAACTCTACGCTCTGTTTCTTACAAGGTACCGACTGGCGCCCTGTCACAATTGCCTCGAGGCAACGTGCGAGGTGAGATGTAGCCACTAAGATGTTTACTACTATAGTAAGAAAGATGATGACGACGTGCGCGAGGTCAGAGGTACTTCCACATGCCAGCAGATCACTGGCGAGTGTAAGCAAGTAAAATCATTGCGTTATAACTGTATGTAGTTGGCCTAGTATTGCAGTGTAGACAGTAACGTACAGCAATAATGTTAGATAGAAGGGTATCCAATTGCCTTTATCACAACTATATCAATAAGACTTCATAATTGAATCTGAAGCAGGAGTAGCGTTACGTATAAAATGTCATGATTAGTATAGTAGAACAGTTGTTCTCATGCTGCAGACATTGATGCTACGATATTCTATTCCATGCAGGCGTATTTTGAATGCAGATTGCACATTCAGCTAACTTGCTATGTGACATTTAGGACATTCGTACTATCAGTGACTTGCTGCCTCTTTAATAACGGCACACTTGGCGCCCCCGAACAAAAACAATCGAACGGGGCAGGATGGAATGGTAGCAAAACTTGACGAGCAGGGGGTGGCTACGGCACATTGTTTGACAGGGTGGTGATGACGATAAAATAAATTGTAACAAGTTTTTGACCCTTTTACGCCCTTTGTACATGTTTCTTTGTGGGGCCATTGGCCCCAGTGGACCCACCATCGAGTACGCCACTGTGTACATTCCATATTAACTGCTGTTTGTTTTACTTATTTTCATTCTATTTTAATTTATATTACCGATGTACTTTAGTGAAATTTTTAAAACGTAGGCTATTATAACTCTTATTTAAATAGATATATTCATCTGTTGCTTTGCAGCTCCGCTGAATTAATAATCGTCTTCAGTCACATCTCATCAGTATTAGTAAAACGAGTAGGTACAGGCCTTGAAGTTGAGAAACTGTATTGACGTGGCTGTAGTATTTAATGACAGATGTCTGCTGACGGGGTAGTCATAGATTGGTTCGACCTGTGACTGAATTGAGACTGGACGGAATAATCTTCACATTGGTTTTTCTCCGGTGTATTTGTTTTCGAATGCGTTATTGTTGTAGATGTTAATATGTAGAGTCCGTGGTTTGTACAACAAACCAATTCCAATCACGAATAAAAAGTTATGCCTGTGTAACACCTGAACCAGGAATCTAATCCGGACCTTCTGCATGACGAGCAAGCGTGTTACCACTACACTATAAGACCTCCCGCTTTATTAGTTATGGAAGTCATACTTATTATAAACGTGTTCATATCAACACCACAACCTTGCAATCGCCGAACGACCCGAGTGAGTCTTACTTTGAACGCGCCAAATGTATTCAACCATGCAAAAGCAGCACGGTTAGCTTTATGCATTACCTCCCTCAGACCTAGTCATTTGAACAGGATTCATAATATGCGACATGGTTTGTGATAACCTCATTCACACAAGTCACTGTCGGCTCCAGGTTTTAAGGACTTGCTCAATGTTCAGTCCGGAAGCGGTTTAAAAGTGACCAGTGACGTCGATTGCGTGGAAATCCTAGATTTCGTAGTATACGATTATTGCAATAACCAATCAGCACAAGTACGGTTAATACGTTTGCACCGTTTACTAAAACAACGCAATACCAGCTGCATACGACTAATAGTAGAGGAATAACGGGCCGAATAACTCCATCACATAAAAGATTAGCAAGGGCCGAAAGAATAAGTGAATAATAAAAGCAAACGCACACTATATTATACATTGGACATAATACAATTAATGCTCATTTCAACAATTGACGTTCCCAAAATCCGAAATTATGAAAATATTTACAACACTCTATCGCGAAACGTGCCATAAATCACTTAGCTGACGGAAAAGTATGACGGACTTAATAGTTCAATCGATGACTATGATTAATAAAACTATTTAAGTAATCGCGCCTTGCTCTTTATTCTATGACAGGTGTGATAAATAGCACACTTAGATCATTTGATTTTAAAATGTTAGGCAACAAACAAATGCTAGTAACACAAGCATGAAATTTTCCAAATGAAACGATATAAAAATAAGTGTTTGAGGAGTTCAAACAGAACCAACGAAGCAGAAAAAAGGCGTGAGAGAAAGAGAGAGAGAGAGAACGAGAGAGAGAGAGGGAGGGAGAGAGAGAAGGGGAGAGAGAGAGGGAGGGAGGGGAAAAGGAGCAAAAGATGCATTTTGTCTGAATTTTTACGCATGTTAAATATATTTGTACCTAGATGTGTATGGTTTATGTATTATTTACACTAAGCGAATATATGTTATATATTACTTCATAAGATAATTAACTAATAACTGATTAATTGAAGCTATAATAGAATATTGAAAATATTCGGGTGCGACTCAATATCCATGACAATCACCAAAAACCTTTTGGAGTTTAATCGAATAGTTAATCCAAATTACTCAAGATTCCGCAAAGACACTGATTATTAAGGCAAATACGATGATAATGACTTGGTCACATTCGACGTAGTGGTTTGAGACACCTCTTAACCCCTTTATGGAGGATTTACAGGTACAAAAACCGGCCATTTTTGGTGCAATTTCGTACCCAAAAATGCTAATTTCGGAGTCGTTTTCACTAAATATGATAGGGGGGCTTCAGATAACTTAGCTAAACAATATCTTTCATGTTAGAGAATATTTTAAGGCGTTTCCAATAAACCCTGCCACTTGTATATGTGGCCAAAAGTGATACGCAGCCAATTTTACCAAAAAAACACCCCAAAAATCGTATATATTGAGTAAATGTGACCCTTGAAGCTGTCAGACTAACTATCAACATATATGCTGGTGTAG
>JAQFYQ010001098.1:0-14176 GCA_034694885.1 Buchholzia appendiculata | reverse complement strand
TCTCTCTCTCTCTCTCTCTTTCTTGCTTCAACTAATGCAATATGCTGTACTGTGCCTGTGTGACACCGATACACTTATTATGCTGTGATACCAAAAATTTGGCGAATTCGAACTTTATGTACTGTGGCGACAAATATTAGAAAATATATTTCACCGATTTGTTGAGTACGGGTTAGGGTCAGTTTGGATTGAGGTCAGGGTCAATGCTTGGTTTTAGGTTAGGGTAGGGGACATAGTTAGTGCTAGAATGTAAAAAAAATACTATCGAATATTTGTAGCCACAGTACATTTAGTTCAAATATTTTCATATCGCTCTGGTATTTCATTTCAAAACACGCTGCCGGTGCGTATGCCAGGCAATGTAAATGACGACGACAGAACTTCATCCTCTTCCCCTGCCCGCGGTAACACAACGAGAACACAAAGCTCCGAACAGACTTGTAAAGGTTGAGAGTGAAAATGTTGAATCAAATATCCACTTCATTGGTTGTCCGTAGCTTGCGGTTCTTACGTTCATTCGGAGGCTAGATTTGAAAAAATTCAACAGCTACAGTATAAATTGCTTCACAAGAATATTGTATACAACATGGACCGATCAAAATATAAAAAATTGAAATTCGTAAAGTTTCCTCCTTTGCGACAGCCTTATTTGATTTATGAGTCGATAATTGTTATTTTATACTGGCTTCTTCATCTTGATTACTATAATATGCTAGCTTCTAGATGTAATGTTGAAATTGACTTCACATCCATTCGAATATTCCTATGTTTTCATATTACCACACAATCTACGACAAATTGTCATAATTTCTTGCTTGATTTCGGTAAATCTTTTAAAAGAATTACACACAACGAATTAAATTGTTTGCAAAAAATTCAGTATTTATTATAATCATGTTAAAAATTGTGTCCTGAACAAATAATACGTATTTCGAAATTTAATCAGATAAACAGTATTATCTTACAATAACACAATCAGTTATATAAACTGTAAAAAAAATCAAAACTGCGCGAAATGCGGGCTGGCATACGATTCGCATTAACGTTGGTATAATGGTCAATTATGCACCGGGGTATACAATGTTACAATCAAATAACGTTTGCTAGACAGACATCGCTGCGGTACCATGCTGCTGAATAGCACAACGGTACAATATTCGAGCGCCGCAGAAATAATGCCTGCATTTCGTGATTGCATGTCATTACGAGTAAAACAGAATGAAATGTTGTCGACCGTTGAAAGAGCAACAAAGGAAAAGCTAGCGATGTTTATGTTTGACCGGGAGATTCAGACGTTGAGAAAGTGAAAAAAAGAGTTTCCAAGAACGGGGTAATTATACGCCGTCCGGCGGGAGATTTATACACAACGAACGATATTGTTTCAATACTAGATAAATGTTTATTACAGTAAACTGTTTGTTTTGTCATTAATGCAACGGTTTTGTGAAACATAATTGCTGTCTCTATTTTACACCGTAGTAAATTTTATCCGATGCCATAAATGTAATCAGTGGACTCGGTTCAGTGCGTGAGCACAAGAAATATTATCAATGAGGTTTCATAAAGTCTTCTAAGGGCTAAAGTCTGGCCAGTGTGCGAGTGTCACAAGGCAGAGTGTCACAAGGTCACGGGTGTCACAAGGCGAGTGTCACAAGGCAGAGTTGTCATTACTCAATATCGATTGCATTACAAGTCTCTTTGTCACCATCGTGTTCAAGGACAAGATCTTAATTCATGCACTAATGAGCAGGAAGAGTTCAATCTTTTGTAAGTAGCATTTTGAATATTGCTTCTGGTGCGTTGCTAGCCTCACCCTGACATGTTTTTCATGTTTTTCAATTTTTTTCATTCTTGTGCTGTGCAATAATATGATGATTGATTGTCGTAGTATTCTAGGCTGCTTGAAATATACGACTATGATATGCATATATTGTCTAAAATTCTAGTCATCACTCCCTTTTAAATAGTTTAGTATTGTTTAGCCACGTTTAATAATGTCCATGTCAATATCCGTCTTGCAAGCAATTATTCAACCAAACATTGAGCGTCTTTCAGGTATGCTGCACAAAGTTGCACAGGTCATTGTGCTGTGCACAAGATTCATAGATCTTACCTTGATTCCTAACACAAAATACTCCTCGAGATAGAAAGGTCAACAATTCGTTAACGTGCTCCAAGCATAACTCACTTTTCATTCTCGAAGCAAGGTCGTGGCCCAAGTTATAGCCTGTCAAATTGTTACTCCCAGCTTAAATATTTTCTTAATTTTTGAAGAGAAACTTAGCATGACATAGCATATGGCTCATAGAAGTTGTTGAAATTAAAAAATATTTCATATCATGCAACACCAATCTGTTCTAGATCTTCGAAATATAATGCCTTTATATAACTTTGAATTAAACGTTCTTATTTAGATTTGGCTAGACTAACATAGATTACAAGTGCTTCTTAATCATGTGCAAACATTATAGTAGATGAAGTCTAATGTCAAATTTTTCTACAAAGATACTAAGTCTAATACCATTACTCTTTTATTGAAATAATACTTCAATGTTTTTCTGTTATTCTAATGTGTACCAGTGTTTTAGTGCTTGATTTGTTGGATTTTTGTTTTTAAAATGGTTCCGGTCTTGGTCTCGAACTCTAAGGTCTTGGTCTTGGTCTTGATTTCGAACCCTAAGGTCTTGGTCTTGATCGCGAGCCTCCCGGTCTTGGTCTCGAACCATCCGGTCTTGATAACAAGACTGGTCAATTGTACGGCAAGGTCATCAGAGTCAATCGTACGGCAAGGTCATCAGCGTCAATCGTACGCCAAGATCATCAGAGTCAATCGTACCGCAAGGTCATCAGAGTCAATCGTACGGCAAGGTCATCAGAGTCAATCGTACGGCAAGGTCACCAGCGTCAATCGTACCGCAAGGTCATCAGAGTCAATCGTACCGCAAGGTCATCAGAGTCAATCGTACGGCAAGGTCATCAGAGTCAATCGTAGCACTAGGTTGACAAAACTTTTCAGCACAGACAAATTAAACGATCTGATTGAGTGGAAATTTAAAATAATATCATTTATTTCAAATAATACAAAACTACCGTTATCATTGGAATTTTTCTACAACTTTGCGTTGTTTATCGCTCTCAGTTTAACCTTGATACCCCCAAGTCAATATTAACTGACAATGCTTTTGAAATTAAGAGAATATCTCTCCCCCACTTTTCATCCGCTCGTGAGAACAAATTTTAGAAAATTAACACCTTTCTCTTTCGAACTATTTATCACACTGCAATTAGAAAACCGTTGTTAAAAGACTTCGTCATCACTCACGGACTTGAAACCCACAAAACGTTTTTTAAATCTTCAGCTTAACAACAATTATACCAAACGCTGCACCCTTTTCAACAAATTAATTGTATACAGAACAATTGTGCACTGAGACCAGACGACTAAAAACCATAATCTTAACTTGTTTTGTCATTACTCTACACTCCACCATTGATTTTCTTCCTAGAGATCAGATTCTGGAACTATTGTTATTTCGTTAAATTCAATGGTTATTTAGCAAACACAATATTTAAACAATCATGATCGCTTATTATCACAAATTAAACATTGAAACTCTGCTCTTTAGCGGTAGAGATAAATTCATCAGCCCGTTCTTATTGTAATAAAAAGATTTGTAGTGTCACTTCTATAAATCTGTTGAGATAATCAAATACGGTCTACGTTCAAGTGACAAATTCTAAAATATATCCAATATTGATTGACATTCGAGGGTAAGACAATCTTCTGTCCAGGAAGATTTCATTCGTGGACATCGTGTCAAAGGAAAATATTACCCCATCGACATTTGACCGGGCACATTTATCTGGGGACATTTGTCTTGGGACATTTGCCCCCGAAACATTTTGCAGGGGATATATGTCCTAGACTCCTAGTACCCACTCAGTATGTCAAAACTGTAATGGAAATTAATTATTACACGAGGCTACCGCATCCAATATCTGGAACAATCAGTCCGTGACTGGAAGACATCTGGTTCGTCATATTCAGATTATTTTCCAGTGGGATGTTCATACTTCCATTTGCTTGATTTAGTGGAAGTGAAGTCTTCACACTTCCATTTGTCTGGCCCAGAGGAAGTGCGGATTGTATTCCAGTCTGATATGTCTTTCGTTTCGGCAGAAGATCATTATAACAACTCGTAATTGACGTTGGCTTGGACGAGGCACATTCCGATCTGGAATACAGTTTATCAACTGGCTCAAGGATAGCTGTGTAGATGTTTGTTACTGGCTCAAGGTCATCGCTATTGCAGTCAATGTCGTCTATGAAGGTGATCGGTGCGCTGTCGCAAGACTCGGCCTCGCTTTCATCACGTTCAAAGTTAACATAGTCGTCCTTCTCTGCAAAACGGACGCGCTTCTTTACCTGCTCCTCAGCTAGCGTACCAAACGACCTACACGTGCACACTTTACTCTCTGTAGCTGAATTGTGATTGGACAAATATTCCATATTGCCCTTGTTCCTTGTTTCACACTCAGCGAACATATTTCTGGGTGATACAGCCAAATCGTGGCTGATTTCCTTCTTGTCGTCATGACGACTGAAAAATGACGTCACGACTGGGTCAGTAAGTCTCGTTACATGTCCTTGTGAGCAACTGCTTGGATGACCGTGTGCACTACAGTTGAATTCAGCACGGTTGTGTGAGACATTTGACTCAGGCCGAACAACAGGATTTGGATGCAAGTAGCAACTTTCTAAATAACAGAAACAGTAAAGCTTTTGAGCAATAATATGCAATAAAACTTTGTACACATATAAAACACACTGCATAACACTGTGATAAAACATGCCAAATATGTCCATTACATATACAAATGGGGCATTTTGAAAAACAAACGGCGTGATTGAGTAGGCTGATCAGACAACCGTTTTCATGTAGTTAAATCCTACTCACTAACAAAGTTTAATGACGACCCGTCTGCCTGTCATTTTTCTCCCTGCAGGGGATGATGCCCATTCCTGTGAAACTTGTTTTAGATAATTAATAAATGCATTCAAACCAGCTCCAATAAGATTAAGACATACTTTAAGTTTTTACATTAAATAGTGTTGGTTATGGATGAACTACATACTACAGGGTGGGGCATAATTAAGCGAAACAAATTATTTCTTTAATAACTGAGGCAAACAAAAAGCAATCAACACCAAATTTTACACACACTGACACAGCTGTTCGAAGCACTTCTGCACCAATTTTCAAAAGAATTTATTTAGCAGTTTCGAAGATTCGAGGAATTAAAGTTGATCTTCAAAACGCACTTCTCCCAGGCTGGCGAATGCTGTTTAACTATTATATGAAGTCCAACTCCTTAAATAGCGATCGTTTAACATGACAGCATCGTGTATGCTATAATCGCGTCAATTCTTGTTAATTTAAATCCATTATCAATTGAAATGTTTAGAATTTATATTCAAAGTGGGCACCTTCCGAACGAACGCAAGCCAATAATCGCGTACGCCACTGCTGTATCGCTTTGACAATCATGCTAGATACCTTTTCTAAAACATACGCTTCAATTGTTAGGCTTAAACAGTATTCGCCAGCCTGGGAGAAGTGCGTTTTTGAAGATCAACTTTAATTGCTCGAATCTTCGAAACTGCTGAATAAATTCTTTTGAAAATTTGTGCAGAAGTGCTTCGAACAGCTGTGTCAGTGTGTAAAATTTGGTGTTGATTGCTTTCTGTTTGCCTTAGTTATTAAAGAAATAATTTGGTTCGCTTAATTATGCCCCACCGTGTAGATTTAGAGTCAACTTAAAGGCAACACCTTAAAAATATAATCTATAAAAGTTTATAAAGGCAAAGGTCTCTATTGAAAGACGAATCTTTGAGGATTTGCGGACGGTGTAATAGACCAACCTACCAAGCTAGCTCGTTAAAGACTTTGAATGCATGAAGTATCACATACACTACGAGTATAAATCATCATCATAAATCATGCATATCATAATAATCATCATAAATCATCATCATAAATCATCATGGTGAATAAATCATCAGCAGAGATTAATTTATATTGGTGTGTTAATGCAAGCCATTCGTGCACAAATTAAATGGAGTAGAGGTATGTCTTTGTGTTCGCTGAGCTTATTTTGTATACCGTGGTGTGCGTATTTGTCACACAACTCTTCATGTTTCTTCATCGTCTGTTTTATTTGTTCCTCTTGTGACAAAACAAACTTAATATTTATATTTTATGTTTATTTTATTGCAACGATCAATCATGATAAAATAGAATCCA
Organism: Buchholzia appendiculata; assembly: GCA_034694885.1. Lineage (NCBI taxonomy): Eukaryota > Metazoa > Annelida > Clitellata > Enchytraeida > Enchytraeidae > Buchholzia > Buchholzia appendiculata. Next base: position 7,871 of record JAQFYQ010001098.1, on the reverse strand, counting down.
ATTTTATCTGATTACCCTGGGTATCAGGAATTTCCTTGCAGGCAGCCTTCAAGCAGCTGTGCAGCCGAATACTGCTGCTAGTAGTGACGTCATTGTTATCGACACCGTCGTCATGACTACTCGATGACGTAGACACGTCAGCACATCCGCTGTCACTGTCACGATCAGCGTCATGAACATCTTCTTGCTCCTGTTCTTTCTTCTGTAATGGTGCACTGGACTTTAATGAACAAACACAAATATATTTATAGGCGACAAGGTGAAATTATATTTCTTTCATTCAGGCAAATTGATAATAATAAATAATAATAATAAATTAATTTTCATTGTTGACTAGTTTCAGAAACAAAAGTAAGAAGAATAAAATTGTTCTAATATTTTAAACAAAATATCTTAATTATTTATTCGAAGCTATAGACTATTCTTAAATGGATGCATGTTTGTATTCATGATTGTGAGTATGCATAAGGCATATTATGTTTTGTCTGGAATTTAGTGAGTTTGAATTCAAGCTATTTCTAATAGGTACGATTTACTGACTATATAGCTATTTATATAGATAAATATAGCTATTTATCCGATAGATGTCAAAATAATCTCTCACTTATATTTATTATGACACACACACACGCATGCCAGTAAAGAACCCGCTTGCAGCTTCAACTCAAACATCTGCTCAAAGGAGTGCATTAGCGCGTCTGTGATGCTTTCATCTCTGCACAATCTTCTGTTTATAGCTCAAGTGTTCATCTGTCAAATATTTGATAAATGTCTGCAAGCAGAAACATTTTTCAATCGTTCTGACCGACCCGTTTCCATGAAAGAGACCCGAACTGAAAGATGAAAGCTAAATAGCAATAAATCTTCACACTGATACGATGTTTGGAAGTTTCATTCTGCTTTAATGGTGTTTTCCGAACTTCAACAAAATGCTCCAACCCATAGGTACATAAAACCAAAATGATTAAATTGACAAATACACCAGCGACTGTATTTATTTCTGAAAATATTATTGTTATAATAAACGAGGAAAAATGCATATTAACTCATACATAGCACAAAGCATTCATCATAGAACTGTGTATTCTGAATTTCAGTACATCGATATGACGATAGTGTTCTGCCCGAAGGCAGGTCCTGGCGATGGTCAATTGTCTTGTGCATTACTTCGGTTGACTTTTACCACCGATCCGCTTGGCCAGATGAGCGCGAGTGGAGGGGTCAAACATTCTTTTCGTACAGGCAAGTCAATTGAAAATCAACAATTTGCCAAATTTTTCTACCAAAGTCTGCCTCAGCAAAATATAAACAGTAAATACAAACAATTAACTATTTCTAGAGATAAAACGACTCAGCTTACCTTGTCGCCTGAAACTTTTGAAGTTTGATCAGTCACTGAAGATTGGAACGAGGTACACTGGCAGGCATCTGATGACAGAATAGTCTCAAAGGACAACTGTCTGCAGTCTCTGAACGGTTCACTGTGAGGAGGGAACTGACAGACAGTTGTGCAACTGTTCAACTGTTCGGACTGACCTCGCTCTCTTTGTTTCCTCACACGTTCACTATGACACACACACATGGCAGCAAAGGCAAGGACACTGGCTGTCGTCAACACAGCCAGCACAACACCCAATATCAGCAACTTCATATCACTCGGCAACTGCTCAAACTGATCGGTAAACAACTGCGATCTTATCACGCTCGAGCCGTCCGTGATAGATACGATAAGCGTGATAAGAACGATACGCGGCACGGATCCATTATCTTGCACAGAGACGATAAGAGAAAACGTTTCGTTGACGCAGCACATCAGATTTCTCAATGACGTCACAACTCCAGCCTCTTCGTCCAGATCGAAGAATTTCGTTCCGTTCGAATCGATCAGTTTGTAACTGACGGTACCGTTCTCACCCGCATCAGAGTCGGTTGCTTCAAAGCGTACAACCGTTCCGCCAGTTTCCAGCGTTGAAGGAACTGTGACGTGACTCAGTGAACTGTTTGGAAAGAGGACCAATGGGGCGTTATCGTTCACGTCCAGGATCTCAACCGTGACCGTTGTCTCATCCGATACCACACAGTCTTCAGACATCTGCTCACAACTAAAGGTCTCAATTAAGCAACCGCCACTGGCTGGTATTTTGTCGCGGCGTTCTGTTTGAGCGTCACTATTTATGAAATACTGACGATGCTGATCTTGCAATGCTCGATCTCGGTACGATACAAACATGTGGTCAGTTGAATCAGACTTATTGTTAGTGTCTAATGATTCGACAGATGGCGACGTTGTCCCGTTAAAATCTCCTTGGCGTGTCTCATTATTGAGCAGCCCAATCACAACAACATGCAGCTCATACCGCTCAGTAGTCTCCCGGTCAAGGACAGAGCGAACCAGCACTTCCCCCGTCACTGGATCAACATGGAAATTCAGACTCGGTGGAGAAAAACAAAAGCGCAACAAATTGTTCGGATGCAAGTCTCGGTCCTCCGCCATCATGTTACCGATTCGAGTCCCAGGATTGGTCAGTTCACTGACCCGGAACAGATAGGGATGTGCCAGGAAGCGAGGAGGTTCATCATCCACGTCGAGGATCTCGACCGTGACCGTTGCTGAAGCGGACCGTGTCCTGTCCCCCGTGTCGTACGCAATGATATTAAACGTTACGGTACTGATAGACTCGCGGTCAAATGTTCTAGCACTTGTTATAACTCCAGTGGAATCATTCAGCAGGAATGAATTCGTGAAATGTGCAGAATCGATTTCATAGCCAACCTCCACCAGCTCTTCGTGGCCTGGAGAACTCAAGTAGGCCTGCACTTGTAGGACTGTGGAACCAGCGGGAAGATTTTCCAGTAAAGTACCGATGTAAATATCGCGGGAAAATGTCAGAGTAGCATCGGAATCTTCAATCACGATTGTCATATTTCTCATAGCGTTCAACGTGTGTGCGTCGTCTTCGCAGGAAATTACAATGGAAACATTCGCTAAAGTACCATTGTGTAAACTTTTGCTTACAAGTATTTTAAATTCGCCAGGTAGAATCGGCGCGATTTCAAAAAAACTGCAGAATATCCTATCACTATCAACAGACTGATCTTTCACGTAGCATATGACGTCACTAAACAGACACGAAACCTGGCGAGAAAAAGATGTGAATCCGCTGGAATCGCGTAGGGAGAAATGAGCGACAAGCGTTCCCACAGAACTCTTCTTGGATAAAACGATTTCTCCCGACTCACCGTCCACCACCGGATAATCGAATACTATGCCCGGCGGCTTACTACGATATGAATCAATTTGTGGCGAAATGTTTATAAACAACGACGTCATCGTTGGGATGGAAAACTGGCCAAGATCCTGGGCGGTGATGCCGAGACTGTAAGTGCGCTGCTGACTGAAATCCAACCGGTCCAAAACAACTACCTCGCCCGAATCAGCGCTGACTGCGAACTGGTTCTTGTAGAGCACTGCAGTCCGGCCGGACAGGCGGTAGCGAACTTTACCGTTCAGCCCGGCGTCCAGATCAACTGCCTTCATGATTGCTATTATAGTCCCGCTGGGAGTTGTTTCCGGAATGCTGATATTATATGTGGGGTTTTCAAATACTGGCACGTTGTCGTTTTCGTCTAGAACATCGATGATGATTTCTAGTTTTGACGAAAGATCCGGACGATCCCTGTCGAAGGCAATTAGAGCTAGATCGTAACGATCCTTGGCTTCCCTATCCAATTTTTCAGTCACCTGTAGTCTGACCTTACCACTTCCAAGTGGAGCGTTCTCTACGATGAGACGAAATTTATTCCGGTCTCCCAAGAGTCGGTATTCCGTCATCGCATTTTCTGGACTGTCTTCATCCACAGCATCGGGAAGTGGCAACAAACTGCCCGGCGGCACTGCCTCGGACACAGATATTCTTGTCAGATTCTGCGAGCTGAACTTCGGAGCATTGTCGTTTATGTCGACGATGGAGACGATTACTCGGTAGATTCTGAACTCCCTCTGCGGCTGCAGAGACAGTTCCATGTTGACAGTACACGCGGACAGCCGGGGACACAAACTGTCTCGGTCTATCACAGCAGCTGTACGAAGCGTTCCATCCGTTGCCATGGTGATGAGTTCCGGCTGCGGAGTCTGACGGATCTGGACAAAGGTCAATGCTGCTAAAGTACTGACGTCATAAATTGCATTTAATCGTAAGTCAAGCGTTAGGTTTCCAAATAGAGAATGGATTGGAAGTTCTTCTGGAATAGAGTACGACACCTGGTCGTCATGGCTGATTGCAGTAGATACATGTGATGACGTCATGAGGCAGTGGAACAGAATGCTGCAGGCATACAAGGAAATGTATGTGAAAGATTCGAACGCGTTCAGTCGCACGCGCTCCATTTCCTCTGTAGCTGATGAACTAGTTATCAGTATCAATCAACATTGAACCATGTGAGTTTGGATGAATCACGCCTCAAGTCGTTATCATCACCCCGTCCATCTTCACGACTTACTATTGTATCTATTGAAACAGACAAGAATACCAATTCCATCAAACTTCTTTAAACAAAAAAGTAAAGTAGTATAAAACGATACAAAAATTAGCACATTGAAATTACAGTGTTATTCTATTGTTCCAAATTCAACTCGCCCAATACATCTCTCATAGATCTGCTTTAACTTAGCACCAATCGAGTTCTCAAGTAGAATTGTCTAATCACTATTTTGGGTATGATATACGACTTATACCCAAATGCAACTTCCCCGATTACCAGTTTCCCGATAAAACTTCACCATTTCCCCGATTGATTTTTCCCAAAAAATCTCTTCCTCTCTGATTGACTACTTCCCTGATTAGATGACCATTTTCCCAATTGACTATTTCCCAATTATTATTTGGTCGATAGTCATTCACAGGTTGATCTTTTTCGGATTATCATTTCACCGATTAACCATTTACCCGATAATCATTGCCCGATTGAGCATCCGTGAATTCGACACATAAATCTGTTGCATTCCCTCATTCGGAGTGGAATGCATTGGAGAAAGTAGCTATCGGGTAAATGGTCATCATGGAAGTAGTCAATCGTAGTTGGTAGCGATAGATAGATGGATGAACATAGTTATCGGGGAAGTAATCATCGGGCAAATAGTCTGTCGGTCAAATGGTCATTATGGAAATAGACATCTGGAAGGCAGTTAATATATCAAATGATAATCGGAGAAATAGAAGTTTTATCCGGGATCTGTAAATTGGGCCATAGATAGGCCTACCAGTCGTAACAGCGCATATGTCGTGTTCTCGACAGGAAACCGGCTTGTATTGGAAAACATAGGGTGATCTAAACGAATATCTCCATATAAACTTTCCCTATGCATAGGCCTCCGTTTCCATATGGTCTCTAAAGAGGTCTAAATCATTGCGAATTCTGTTTTTATTTTATAGTTTTGCACAATGTGGCATCGGTGCTAGTCGTAACAACATGCAAAATGTATTCTCAGTAGCTACCTTAGCAACGTTATGTACGTCACAAATAACACACACTGCACGCGTACATATACATCAACTGCATGCATACACATACATCAAATGCATGCATACACATACATCCCGCACCTACGATTTTGTGGGGTTTCTACCTTAACAACGCATGGTTCATTAGAAGTGCATCTTACATACATACATACATACATGCACGCACAGATACATCACATGCATGCATACATATACATCACATGATGCACATACATACATCACACACTGCATACGCACACATACATCACACACTGCACGCGTATTACTCATAAATCACATTACACTTTCTGCGCACAATGTGATTGGCATCACTCAACAGGGACTCCATAGATTATTCAACTGTGATTATCGCCCCATGGTAAAATTGATGTCTATGATACGATTCAATGGTTGAGTGTATGCAGTTTGCGCGGTAAACACTTCGTGCAATTCAACGCAGCTACAAATCTTCCGAGAGGAAAACATATCAACAGGTGTCGGCAGAGAATCCGTTCTATATGCGCTGATTATGAGATGCATTAAAAAGTGAGTTACGCATCGTTTTTATTGCCATCGACCAGCCGCAAAAAGTAATACAGGCTAAACAAAGAAGTCATCGATTAATCGTACATTTGTCGGCAAAGATGAATCATCTCCCATTAATTTTAAGGTTATTCAGAGAGATTTGATTTAATTGTATGAATAGGCATAATGGTATTGATAGGCACATTGTGTTATCGGTAACAAAATCGGGGAAATTCTTCACGCTTTCCCGCCTCTGTTACCAAGCAGCAAAAGTTGGTACTAGCTACAAATAACAGATAGTTTTAACTGATGTGCTTACGCAGCACACTGACCCCGGCTTGATGAGCCCTGCGCGACGTCAGGCTGAGGGTTGTGGTGGGATATCATCACTCGCCATCCTTAAATCTAGACGCCCCAAACTAGGCGTTTACCTCAATAAGTATATGAGTCTCGGAATGTCATGACGGGAGTCATGGTACGCACGGCGCATGTGAAAGGAAATGTTACTTACATACACACATGCACACAATTACATGTGAAGGTAAAAGCAGTGCTCGAATAATCGAATTACTTCAAAATAAATAGGGGGGCCCAAAATTTTCTGACGAGCGGGGGGGGGGGTAACGACGGTCAAAATTAAAGAAGCAGGGGGGCCCAATGCACGTTTTCACAATAAGTAGGGGGGCTCCCGGAGGAAGTAGGGGGCTCGGCCCCCCCGGGCCCCCCGTAATTCGAGCACTACCCCGAACCCTAAAATATAATCCTAAGTCGTAGCCGAGACCCTATAAATTATTTTTGGGACAATTTAGACAACGCCTTTAGCTGTCAAGATGGAGGCATATTTATGAAATAGCTCTAGAGATCTGTCTTCTTTAGGTCTGCAGTTGGCAATTATTAATGTTTAGACTAATAGGAAATATTTTATGATTAAAATTGTAGGCAACCTTAGACATACGCATACAATTAAACGACCTTTGCGGTTTACATAAAACTAAACTGACCATTTTGTGAACAACTATATGCAATTATTTTGAAATGTGTCCGGGGGTGAATTTGCCCGGAGAAAGTTTGTCCGGGGAATTTGTCAGGGGGGGGGGAGGTGGCAAGCTGTCGACACTTTTTATAGCCCCCATTCCTGTGATCAGTCGAAGTTAATAGATCGCTTTGGGATAAATATTCTATGCGCGTTTAATCTGTGATTAAACCACTTGAGTAGAGTAATTTAGCCGCAGGTGGAACACCACCCTAGCCACCCCATGGTATCTCCATGGTATCTCCATGGTATCCCCATGGTATCTATGTCGGAAAACTATGTTGTACCACTATTACATAACAGGAGGAGGAGTCGTAGGCGGGACACCTCCACCCCACCCCCACCCACACACGTACACACAGCCATGTAAAGCATGTCAAATGCGGACACACACACACACACAGTCACGTAAAGCATGTCAAATGCGGACACACACACAGTCACGTAATTCATGTCAAATGCGGACACACACACACACACAGTCACGTAATTCATGTCAAATGCGGACACACACACACACACAAAGTCACGTAAGGCATGTCAAATGCGGACGCACACATACGAGTATGGCATGTCAATACAACGGTCAACGGCACATGCTCATTAGCTTCGGATCAGCACAATTTATTGATTCTTCGATATGTATTCATGCACTCTACTCCAATGTCAATCGGCGATCAATCTGTGGTGAACTGTGTGGTGAACTGGGTGAACCTGTGGTGAACCTGTGGTCAACTGTGGTCAATCTGTGGTCAATCTGTGGTCAATCTGTGGTCAATCTGTGGTCAATCTGTGGTCAATCTGTGGTCAAT